>CM022702.1:90160010-90332510 GCA_012295165.1 Asparagus setaceus | reverse complement strand
TTTGGCATTCTTACTAGCTAGTAATAAGTCATGTCAAATTAAAGTCAACACACCACTCATGACATGATTTCACATTGTCACATAAATAAACTTCATATCTCATCAATATTTGACTACTAATGACTTCTTAGTGCTAATCTCAACAACTTCCACTCACACAGGCTTTGATAAATTTAACCATTCCTTTCACTGCTTAAACCTAACTGTGACAACAAGGATCATCTACTCCCTGCTTACTTGCTATTTTTATGTAGACAGCTCCACATGCAAATTAAATCCCCCACTTACATAAAGTTGTACTGCTTATGTAAAGAGTTTCATTTTCTACTAGCTAGGCCAACATCAGGAGAAAATTAGCAGGCCACTTCTTCTTGTGTAAGCACTAACAGGCTAATCCTAGGAGAAATTTTCTTCATTTACAGAGGGAAAGCAAACCTTCTTCCTATATTGGGCTGATCCAAAAAAACCATAATTTCTCGTTTAATATATTACAAATGAGCTAAAATCCAAGAAAATTCTAATAATTCAAATATAAGTCACATTTAAACCCCAACTGACATAATCAGTAGACCCCAGCACACAAAATTCACTATGGACATTCCTCATAAGTTAAAAAGAGACATCAATGCAGTAAGTTGACTAAGAACTTTGTACAGTTCACTGCTGTCTAAAGTATTGGCCCCCAGTGCATAGAAACGCATAAAGGTTAAGATCCATTATCAACAGATGAAGTATCCAATGCATATAATTCATGTGAAATTAATGTTACATTCAGATGGCGTAGACATAAATTACTACAATATGGAGCTCACTAACTAAAAAAGAGAAAAAAAATAAAATAAAATGTGAGCTAAGATCTAGCCGCATGATCTCTCACCAAAATAAAAAAAGATATCTAATGCATTGATAAATTATGTTTACATATGGAGCTCAGGAGCCAGGTTAATCAGTTATATCTTGTTTGGATTTATACCCATTTTTCTGGGGTTCAGTACGTATAATGTATAATCACTTTCTTAATTTGTCGTAAATCATAATTATCTATTAATATTTTGATGGGTTATTCTTTCTGAATTTACCATCAACATTCTTTCTTGAATCACATATATGTTAATATTAATTGTTGAATATAATGAGATGTTTACTTTACATCTACATAATAGAGTCGGGCTGTGTTTGTTAAGCACTAAAATATGGGCAAGTATAGTCCTCGCCAAATTTTAAACTAAGATTCAATGTGCGGGAGGAACCGGTTTGAAGGTCCAAAAGATTGGGTCAATATGACCTTGTTTTTTCCAAACATAATCTTTACCAAAATGTGGCCAGATCAATTATGAGCCAATTTAGAGTGTTCGGCCGGACACCACCTTCGAATTTTAAAAATATATGCAAATATTACCATAACTTTGGAGTGTTGATGCGGTTACAGGAGATCTAAATCTCCTACTACTCACATTAGGCCCCGTAGAAAGGCATAGAGGTTAAAACCTAGATGAGAGATTCCTCACTTCACCAAGAGCCAAAGCCATATGACACAAGCCACAAAATCTCACTCTAGTGTTTTCTAAGTGTTGTTCCATTTATTATTGTGGAGAGCAGAGAATACTGATAGATAAATTGGCCCTCAAAAAGCTGAGAGTTTTTATCAGGGGCTGTCAATTCATGGTACCTTGCAAAAGCTTGTATTAAACGCAACAAATCTTCAATACTACAACTACAAGCGAGTTGATGGGGCTAGGGTATAAGTATTCTCTGCTTCTATATTTTCCATCTTTCTCTTAGTAGGAAGTAGGGTTTTCCATTTTGGGCAAGTTTTCTTCTCATCTGTTGATATCTCTGAGGCCTCTGTATAGTAAGTGGGCAAGGCCTTGGGGGAGTTAAAGCCCTTCGGGCCTTTTTTGGGTCACCATGGATGGTGATGTATAACTGTTGCTATTGTTGCACTCCTACCTCCATTATCTTTTCACTCTCTCGATCTCTATTAGTTTCTCTCTCTAGAACTCTCTCTCTCTCTCTCTCTCTCACGCAAGCAACCCATCACTTCAACCAGAGCCTCATAATTGCTTTAGGTTTGTATTTATACCCCTTATACTCTCCAACCCTTTGTTCTCCAGCCATCTTCTTCTCTTGTTCATCTTCCTTCTCTAGCTCTAGCTCCATAGCTCTTTATTTTTATTTTTACTTTTTCAAAACTTTTCCTGTTGATATTTGGAATTTTCATGAAGTGGGTTTTGTTTTTCTAACACTCGAATAGATGTAGAGTTTGTCATGTTACTAGCTAGGTCGAGCCTTTGACATTTCTCTCATCTTTTTAGGGTTAGGTTTATGGGGGAGGGCTTCATGCTGCTTGATCATGAAGAGAAGTATTAATTCATATAAATATGTGATGGAAAAGTGGTAAGTTTTAATCAGTCATTGTTTGCTAGTGTAGCACCATCAAGATTCACATTGGCTTTAATATTGAATAAGTGACAAATGAGAATCTTGATGATGCTGCATTGGCCATAAATGGCTTATTCCAAGCAATGAGAAGACTAAAAAGATCATGTAAGTAAACTACAGGTAAAACCCTAGTTTATTTGTTTGTTTCTTTTTTGCAATCTATTATGTTTCTTTATTTATGTGACATATGATGGTGTGTTGATAAGTGATATGAAATGTTGAGCAGGTGTATTTGATGAATATGCTGTACCTTTATCAGGAATATTTGAGCACCACAAGATGCCTGTAGGGGCCTATTTTATATCTGTTTATTAATGTTCAAAGGAGACAAGATGTGTGCATGGAATTATATGAGGACTCTCTCTCTCTCTCTCTCATTGTGTGATCACTACTAGCTCCCTTTGATTTCAGGGACTGCAGCAGCTTTTTCGTAGTCTCGTTTGCAATCATGGATTAATGCAAGATCTATCAGTACGATTGTTGCCTGCATTATATATATATGTGCCTTCTTTATTCTTTGTCTGCTTGTCCCTTGTTGTGTTTGTCCTTAATTCTTTTGCCCACAATCACAGGGTTAATTTAGTTAATTGCTAACTACATGCTGATAGACTCCTTAATTCAGTGAAAATTACCTGACACTATTATCCTTTAGAGACACGAAGAAAATTGTTTTTTGACAATTAGACCCCGGCCTGAGGATGAAAAAGTCCACAATTTTTCGCTTGAGGAGGATCTATCTGCTAAACTAATTAAAGCAGAGGGGTAATAAGAAGTTCAAAACAACAGAACTAAAGGGGGTCCTTTAGAAGAAATTAACCCATTACTTTATGGATAGATTGATAGATATACAACTACTGAAATCATGTATGGATAGATGAGAAGCTGAGTTGCTTTTCTGGTATACTTGAGACGTTACAAACTTCAGATAGAATCATGTACTGAATATGCGATCGAAACACAGTCCTCGTTTGGCAAAGGTTTAAATAAGTATGTCAAGGGGAGGGTTTGCCCATTTGTTCTTGTCGGCAACGGTTTATGTAAGGTTTAGTCTAAGGGTGTTTTTGCTTATAATTAAACCCAAAGTTTTAACCCCATTTACTTTAAAACTCAATTCCAAGTAAAGTTTACTTTACCTTTATACCCAAAGTATAGAATATAAGTGTATAGCTACATATACTATTTTGTATAGAATACAAAGTGTATATATAGTTATATTTTAAACCCGAGGTATGAAATACAAAGTGTATAGCTACACCTACATCATACTTGGTATTTGGTAAGTTAATTAGAGTATCAAGGACATGATTTTTTTAATTTTATCAAACACATGATAAGAATACAGTTCAGCATATTTTTCCTTATAAGTAAATAAATAGATTAAGCTAATTAAATCTATGAAATAAGAACGAGAAGTATGAATAAATATAATGGAACATTAAGAGAAAAAGAAAAGAGATTTTATGTCATACCATTTTAGGTACTCTTCAGATCTATGGCTAGCATAGTAAAATCCATGCACTGAACTATTCAGAGCACACATTAATACTGTAATACCATTTTAGGTACTTTTCATCCTTGTAATTGAACCACATTGCCAATGCCAGTAACCACATATCAAAGGTTTAGTGTAGTCAAAAGGACCTTTTAACCTTCCCAGAATCAAGCTCATCCTCATACAAAAGAGCTCAAATGTCACAAAAACCCAGAGCTGCAAATAAAAAACGCAGCATATTTCTCTATCTAAGAGATTCTTAATTGTCTTTTAATTTCCTCCCAAAACATAAATAAAACCTGAATTATTTAAGAGACATCTGAATAAAAATAAAGCTGATGCTCACCTCTCAGGGAAAGAAGAAGAAGAAGAAGAAATATTGTAGATGTCCAATTTTCAGACGCTGCCTCTATCCGCAGGTTTCATCCTTGTCTCTTCATCGTCTGTCTCGTGCCCTCCTGTGGAAAAAAAAGTATTAATTTTAAGCACTTAAATCATATTTCAGTTTGCATCAAACTTTGAAATAGAAAAACATAATTTGAGGCCAAAAACTCATACTGCATTAGATATATATTTCATAAATGAGATGTACTAAATTCTTCCTCGATTATATTACTTGTGAATGGGATACTACTTTACCGCAAAGCTCAAAATGTTTTCAAAACGAGTTACAAAATATGCAGCAGGTTTTGATGCCTCAGTCAATCAGCACGAGGTATTACATTTGAAATTGGATATCTCATGCAATCGTGAAATTAAAGACAAAAGTTCAAGTTAATATTTTGCAATCTCAACAAACTATATACTATTTACCTTGGAAACTCTACCTTATTGTTATTGATACAGAGAAGGGATCTGGTGTTAATTAATGTCTTGTTAGACGACGAACAATGCAGGGTTCAGCAGAACCTCATGCACAAAATGATTGGGTAAAGAAAGAAAAGAAACAGAACAAGATTCTTTAACAGTTGTACAGTATCAGATACCTATATATAATTACATTACTTCGACATGCTATGCGAAGTGATTATACAGTTGTCATTTATTACGTATGTATAATTGCCATCATGCTACAGATATGATTCTTTAACAGTGGTATAATTACATTACCACCACTTTGTTGTGCGCAGCGGAAATTTCGGCAGCACCTCTACTAGATCAACAGCCACAACAGAGAGTAAGATCACAACTAAATCCCCGTTTCACTAAGGAAACAAGAATCAACAATGAATATCTCAACAAAGTGAGATATACGCTCTTCCTCTCATTAGTTCTAGGACTGACCTGTCGAGGGAACCTAACAAGCTATTACAAATCTCAACAGCAAAAACAAACGGATTTACGTGGTTCGGCAAATTGCCTACGTCCACGGGACAAGGAGGGGAGAGATTTTACTACTTGAGAGAAAGAGAAAATAAATAGGGTTTACAATCACACAAGATCTCACCAATAAATCCCTCAAACAAACTCTCTAATCTCTCACAAATTCTCTCTCAAACGGATGTTCTAGCCGCCGCCAAAAACTCCTGTAGCCGCCGCCTAAAACTCCTTAAAAAACCCTCAGCATCGCACTGCCAACCCAAAAAACTCTAACCTGCATCCCTATTTATAGGGTAGGTACGAAAACGCGTGAGAAACACACGTGTGAGAAAACGCGTTCGGAAACGCGTCGAGAGAAGACGCGTGGGGGTGGCCCCACAAGCGACGTGCCAGGGTCTGGTTCCCAACACGAGCACGAACTCTCGTATCGCGGGTCCCCCACACTCCACGAAACTCACACACTTGCTATGGCTACCCATGTTTGAAAAAGTTTTTTTGAAACTCACTCTAGAATGCGCTTCGCAATTTTTTAAAAGATAAACGGTTCAAAACACAAGAGTGAATCTATTTATCCTTGAAGCTTATGCCTTATTGCTTAAAGCATAACTGAAGTGTGCGCTTCGTGCTTTATAAAGCATTTTTCTTTTGATGTGCACGCTTTAGACAATATAGGAGGACATAAAAAGATTTTTAATTAACATTAAAATATCCCTATGTATTTTCAATATAACAATGTGAGTGTAAATAAAACATATGTGTTATGCATGTAACTTAGTTTATTATGATTCGTTTCTGTACTTCACATGTTAATTCTTTTTTACCAATCAGGACATAGTTTACACCTCACTTCATCAAAGAGTCTCATGCCTCGCCTTGCACTTTCGCTTTTTTAAACATTGATGGCTACTATGGAGATCTAACTATAGAAAACAATTGATAAAGGATTTGAGGATTCACACCAAGCAAAAAGTTCTATCTTAAGTAGACAGACAGCATTTCTTTTCAAGAGGTTGGAGTTGTTTTTATAGGAAGGGAATGTTGGCATGGGATCAAATGCAGGATAATGGATGTTGCTCATGGAAAAAGATGGCCCATTCGTGCAGGACTTTTGATTTTGTAGTTTCAGACCTTTTAGTTTGAATATTAGCTCCCTGAGAAACAATGAACTTTTGTTTTTTAGAGCGAAAGAACAAGGGATAAATCCCCTTTCATTTGATTAATCATAAGAGAAAAAGGATACGAGAGAGTATCCATTGTTTGATTAAAGAAAATAGAATTTTCCTAGCCATGTTAACAAGAGACTTTCCCCATAAACCCATCAATGAGGATAAAGAGAGAACCATAGCTGTCATTCACTGCAGACACTGATACATCTATGGGTCAAATCCAGCCTCAAGTTCATAGTGTAGAACATGCACAAAAACATGCACAAGCAGTTTTCGGGCTTAGTAGTCGACTAATCTGCAGTAGTAGTCGACTAATGCGAGCGACGAAGGTGTGTTTTACGTTGGGTGCAGTAGTCGACTAATCGTGTTGTAGTCGACTAATCTGATGAGTAGTCGACTAATCTGAAGTAGTAGTCGACTAATCTGGCGGTCAGCGGGTTTTGGTTTTAAACCCGGTTCGCTTAGAGTTTATAAATAACCCTAAACCCGATTATTTGAAAGTAATCAAGCGCGTTTGGAGCGACCTTTGAGAGAGTTTGGTGCATCTTTGGAGAGGAGATTTTTGAGAGATTGAGAGGTTTGTTTTAGGGTTTCTTTGTGAGAACTTGTAATCCTAATTTGTATTCTCTTTCTATTAGTGAAAATCCCCTCCTTACCCCGTGGACGTAGGCAACTTGCGAACCACGTAAATCTCGTGTCTTTACTCTTTATTGTGTTTTTGCTATCGCTTGTGGTGGTTTCTCTCGACGGTTCCCGGTCCGCTACCAACAATTGGTATCGAGCTATTGTTCGATTGGAAGTGGTGTAATTTCTAATTTGAGGGGTGTTCGTGATTCCGAGAGAAGCGGATTCACGAAGACAAACAGAGGATGAAGGCCAACCAAGAATCACCAAAGTGGGAAAATTCGAGATTGAAAAGTTCAATGGGAAGAACGATTTTTCCTATTGGAGGATGCAGATGAAAAACTTTCTAATTTCGCAAAAATTGCACAAGACTTTGGATGGAAAGGAGAAGAAGAACAAGGATATGTCTGATGAGGATTGGGAGGAGTTGGATCTGGAAGCACGGGCGTCGATTATCCTATGCCTTGAGAGGGATGTAGCTTTGGTAGATGGAGAGGAAACTGGCGCGGTGGAAGAAGTTAGAGGGTACCTTCATGACGAAGAGTCTAACTAACCGGATCTACTTAAAATCCAAATTGTATACTTGCAAGATGGAGGAGGGCTCATCAATCCGGAACACATCAACAAGTTTGATAGGATCATATCGATTTGAAAGACATAGATGTTAAAGTAGGAGACGAGGATCAGCGCTTCTACTTCGCTCAAGTCTTATGAGAACCTGGTGCAAACACCGAGGCTTGTGGGAGAAAATCAAGATGGATGAGACTAGAACGCACTTCTAGCGGACGATCTTCTAAGATCGCAACTAGTGACATGGCTAATGGGCGTAATGTGGGAACAAGCGCAGGACTGCTTGCAAGAGGAAGGAGCAATGAGCGAGGAAAAGGCAAGGAGGAAAGTCTAGATCTAAATCAAGACCTCTTTATGGAAAAGGATGTTTCAAGTGCGGTGAAGGCATTTCAAAGTCGACCGTCCAAATAAGAGAGTAGGTGGAAAGAAGAACAACAAGACCGAGAGGAGAGAGGGCAAGGAAGAAGCGAGCTACGCCTGAGGAAGGGAGCGATAAGGAATGCTATGTCGTCACCGTGGCGAGGAGATCTCCTGAAGTGGATACTTGATTCTCGGTTGCTCTTACCATATGTGTCCAAATAGGAAGTGGTTTACTACCTACAGAGGCATTGATGGGGAACTGTATTGATGGGGAATAACCATGCTTGTAAAACAGTGGGGCTAGGTAATATCAAAATCAAGATGCATGATGGAGTGGTTCGAACCTTGACGGATGTGAGGCATGTTCCGACTTGCGGAAGAATCTTATCTCGTTGGTGCTTTGACTCCTGGTGGTTGCGGGATTGTGACGGAAAACGGAGTGAAGAAGGTTGTTCGTGGTTCCTTAGTAGTGATGAAGGGTGTTCGCCACGGTAATCTATATACTCTCGTGCACGACGGTGAGGAGATGCAGCGGTTGGAACAAGGAAGTGGTGGAGACCCATGTGAGCACACACGGTTATGGCATAGGCGGCTTGGGCATATGTCGAGAAGGGTCTAGTTCGCTTGGTAAAGAGGGTCAAGAAGAATCAAGGAACCTAGCATGGATTTTGCGAGGATTGTGTGTATGGAAAGTCACACGGTCAAGTTTCAACAAAGAAGTCTAAGAGCGAGGGATACTAGATTATGTGCACACGGATGTTTGGGGTCCCGCTCGACAACTTCCAAGGGTGGTTCCGTGTATTATGTCTCGCTTATTGATGATTATTCTAGGTATGCTTGGATTTGTTTTCTAACACTCGAATAGATGTAGAGTTTGTCATGTTACTAGCTAGGTCGAGCCTTTGACATTTCTCTCATCTTTTTAGGGTTAGGTTTATGGGAGGGCTTCATGCTGCTTGATCATGAAGAGAGTATTAATTCATATAAATATGTGATGGAAAAGTGGTAAGTTTTAATCAGTCATTGTTTGCTAGTGTAGCACCATCAAGATTCACATTGGCTTTAATATTGAATAAGTGACAAATGAGAATCTTGATGATGCTGCATTGGCCATAAATGGCTTATTCCAAGCAATGAGAAGACTAAAAAGATCATGTAAGTAAACTACAGGTAAAACCCTAGTTTATTTGTTTGTTTCTTTTTTGCAATCTATTATGTTTCTTTATTTATGTGACATATGATGGTGTGTTGATAAGTGATATGAAATGTTGAGCAGGTGTATTTGATGAATATGCTGTACCTTTATCAGGAATATTTGAGCACCACAAGATGCCTGTAGGGGCCTATTTTATATCTGTTTATTAATGTTCAAAGGAGACAAGATGTGTGCATGGAATTATATGAGGACTCTCTCTCTCTCTCTCTCATTGTGTGATCACTACTAGCTCCCTTTGATTTCAGGGACTGCAGCAGCTTTTTCGTAGTCTCGTTTGCAATCATGGATTAATGCAAGATCTATCAGTACGATTGTTGCCTGCATTATATATATATGTGCCTTCTTTATTCTTTGTCTGCTTGTCCCTTGTTGTGTTTGTCCTTAATTCTTTTGCCCACAATCACAGGGTTAATTTAGTTAATTGCTAACTACATGCTGATAGACTCCTTAATTCAGTGAAAATTACCTGACACTATTATCCTTTAGAGACACGAAGAAAATTGTTTTTTGACAATTAGACCCCGGCCTGAGGATGAAAAAGTCCACAATTTTTCGCTTGAGGAGGATCTATCTGCTAAACTAATTAAAGCAGAGGGGTAATAAGAAGTTCAAAACAACAGAACTAAAGGGGGTCCTTTAGAAGAAATTAACCCATTACTTTATGGATAGATTGATAGATATACAACTACTGAAATCATGTATGGATAGATGAGAAGCTGAGTTGCTTTTCTGGTATACTTGAGACGTTACAAACTTCAGATAGAATCATGTACTGAATATGCGATCGAAACACAGTCCTCGTTTGGCAAAGGTTTAAATAAGTATGTCAAGGGGAGGGTTTGCCCATTTGTTCTTGTCGGCAAAGGTTTATGTAAGGTTTAGTCTAAGGGTGTTTTGCTTATAATTAAACCCAAAGTTTTAACCCCATTTACTTTAAAACTCAATTCCAAGTAAAGTTTACTTTACCTTTATACCCAAAGTATAGAATATAAGTGTATAGCTACATATACTATTTTGTATAGAATACAAAGTGTATATATAGTTATATTTTAAACCCGAGGTATGAAATACAAAGTGTATAGCTACACCTACATCATACTTGGTATTTGGTAAGTTAATTAGAGTATCAAGGACATGATTTTTTAATTTTATCAAACACATGATAAGAATACAGTTCAGCATATTTTTCCTTATAAGTAAATAAATAGATTAAGCTAATTAAATCTATGAAATAAGAACGAGAAGTATGAATAAATATAATGGAACATTAAGAGAAAAAGAAAAGAGATTTTATGTCATACCATTTTAGGTACTCTTCAGATCTATGGCTAGCATAGTAAAATCCATGCACTGAACTATTCAGAGCACACATTAATACTGTAATACCATTTTAGGTACTTTTCATCCTTGTAATTGAACCACATTGCCAATGCCAGTAACCACATATCAAAGGTTTAGTGTAGTCAAAAGGACCTTTAACCTTCCCAGAATCAAGCTCATCCTCATACAAAAGAGCTCAAATGTCACAAAAACCCAGAGCTGCAAATAAAAAACGCAGCATATTTCTCTATCTAAGAGATTCTTAATTGTCTTTTAATTTCCTCCCAAAACATAAATAAAACCTGAATTATTTAAGAGACATCTGAATAAAAATAAAGCTGATGCTCACCTCTCAGGGAAAGAAGAAGAAGAAGAAGAAATATTGTAGATGTCCAATTTTCAGACGCTGCCTCTATCCGCAGGTTTCATCCTTGTCTCTTCATCGTCTGTCTCGTGCCCTCCTGTGGAAAAAAAAGTATTAATTTTAAGCACTTAAATCATATTTCAGTTTGCATCAAACTTTGAAATAGAAAAACATAATTTGAGGCCAAAAACTCATACTGCATTAGATATATATTTCATAAATGAGATGTACTAAATTCTTCCTCGATTATATTACTTGTGAATGGGATACTACTTTACCGCAAAGCTCAAAATGTTTTCAAAACGAGTTACAAAATATGCAGCAGGTTTTGATGCCTCAGTCAATCAGCACGAGGTATTACATTTGAAATTGATATCTCATGCAATCGTGAAATTAAAGACAAAAGTTCAAGTTAATATTTTGCAATCTCAACAAACTATATACTATTTGCTTTGGACTCCGGTGGTTGCGGGGATTGTGACGAAACGGAGTGAAGAAGGTTGTTCGTGGTTCCTTAGTAGTGATGAAGGGTGTTCGTCACGGTAATCTATATACTCTCTCGTGCACGACGGTGACAGGAGATCACGGCGGTTGGCCCGAAGGAAGTGGTGGAGACCCATGTGAGCACACACGGTTATGGCATAGGCGGCTTGGGCATATGTCGAGAAGGGTCTAGTTCGCTTGGTAAAGAGGGTCTGTGAAGAATCTGAAGGAACCTAGCATGGATTTTGCGAGGATTGTGTGTATGGAAAGTCACACGAGGTCAAGTTTCGGCAGCAAGTCTAAGAGCGAGGGATACTAGATTATGTGCACACGGATGTTTGGGGTCGGCTCGGACAACTTCAAGGGTGGTTCCGTATTATGTCTCGCTTATTGATGATTATTCTAGGTATGCTTGGATTTATTTTCGAAGCACAAGAATGAGGTGTTCGAGACATTCAAGAAGTGGAGAACAATGGTTGAGAACAGACAGAAAGAAATTGAAGGCGAGATCGATAGCGGTCTGAGTATCTGAGATGGTGCTTTCAAGGAGTTCTCGTGATCGAGGGAATTGTTCGAACGGGCCGATCAGTCTACAATGAGAATGGGGTCGTGAAGAGAGCGGAACGAACAACTGCGGGAGAAAGCGGTGAGTATGCGATCTTATGCGTGATTGGGCAACGAATGGTGGGCGGCGGTGGCTCTGACTTGTTACATTGTGAACCGTTCACCACATTCGACATTGGATGGTGATACACCTATAGGGTGTGGTCGGGAGCATGCGATTATGATAGGCTCGTAATTTTCGGATGTACGCCTACTATCACGCCAACGAGGGAAAGCTTGACGCGAGGCCAAGAAGGCAATATTCTTGGGATATGCAAAAGTAAAAGGCTATCGCCTTTGGTGTCTGGAAGATTCAAAGTTCGTGGTCACAGGATGTTACCTTTGATGAGAAATCCATGATTGCTAGGGCGTCCAAGGATGATGGTGTTATGGTGGTGAGACTTCTAAGTCTCGGGTTATTGAAATAGAACCTAAAGACCAACTAGGTTCTAATCGTGCTCAAGTGGGAAGTCAGGTAGATGATGAGCTTGAGCAGGAGGAGGTTCAAGAGAAAATACACGTGCACTACAACAACAGCAGCTCGTGGATAATTTGGCTTCCACTAGGCCAAAGCGAGCATACAAGATGCTTGGTGGTGATCAACCCCTAAAGCACTATGGGCGTGCTAATATGGTTGAATACGCACTCTCGGTGGAGGAGGACGAGCGGTCTCCTTCAAGGAAGCTATTCGGGACAAGGATAGTGAGAGTTGGTTGGCTGCGATGGAGGAAGAGATGGAATCTCTTGGAAGAATCATACATGGGAGGTGGTCCCATTGCCCGTAGGAAGAAAAGCTATTGGTTGTAAGTGGGTGTATAAAAGAAAGGAAGATCTTTGAGCTTCGGTGGTGTAAGATACAAGGCGAGGCTAGTGGCTAAGGGTTTTGCACGTAAAGAGGGTGTGGATTACAATGAGATATTTTCTCCGGTGGTGAAACATACTTCTATTCGGGTGCTATTGAGTATTGTTGCTCATGGTGATTTTGAGTGGATCAACTCGATGTTAAAACGACCTTCTTGCACGGAGACTTGGATGAAGAGATCTACATGCATCAACCCGAGGGCTACAAGGTTGAGGATAAGGAGAATCATGTGTGTCGTTTGAGGAAGTCCTTGTATGGATTAAAGCAATCTCCTGCAGTGGTACAAGCGATTTGACTCCTTCATCTTTGAAGCATGGGTTTTCCGGCGATCATGATTGTTGTGTTTACATTCGAAGCTTCAGGAGGTAATTTTATCTATCTTCTTTGTATGTGGATGACATGCTTATTGCTTCTAAGAGCGGGGTGGAGATAGATAGGTTGAAATCTCAACTTGGTGAAGAGTTGAGATGAAGGACATGGGTCTTTGCTAGGAAAATCCGGGTATGGAGATTAGAAGAGAGCGCGAATCGACGATTGTTCTTAGTCGAAGGGCTACATAGAGCGGGTGATCGCGAGGTTCGGGATGCAAAGTGCTAAGTCGGTGGTGACTCCATTGGCTTCACACTTTAGGCTTCGGTAATCAATCTCCCACTCTGTGGAAGAAAGCGCATGGAGCGTATTTCTATGCTAGTGCGGTTGGCGGTTTAATGTATGCAATGGTGTGTACACGCGAGATATTCCTGGCAGTTAGTGTGGTCGATGGATTCATGGCGAATCCGGGAAAGCGCCGGGAAGCGGTGAAGTGGGTCCTCAAGTACTTAAAGGGTACCGTTGATCTGGTCTGTGTTTTGGTGGAGAAACATGTCGATTGATGGGTTTGTGGACTCGATTATGCGGGCGATCTAGATAGACGACGATCTACTTGGTTATGTATTTAAGATACATGGAGCTCCGGTTAGTTGGCGTCGATGTTGCAGAACTCTGATGACACTACTCGGTGAAGTACATGGCCATGGCGAGGGAGTGAAGGAAGCATTGTGGTTATGGGGTCTTCTAGACGATTTGGGGATTGAGCAGGAAAACGTGAACTTGTGGTGTGACAGTCAGAGTGCAATTCACTTGGCGAAGAATCAGGTTCATCATGCTCGTACCAAGCATATCGATGTCAGGTATCATTTTGTGCGGGATGTCATAGAGGAAGGTGATATTTCTCTCATGAAGGTGCACACGAATGAGAATCCAGCGGACATGTTAACCAAGGTGGTCACAGGTAGTAAGTTTAAGCATTGCTTGGACTTGCTTCATATCAACCCGTGTTGATTTGCCCAAGAGGGCATGGCCCTTCGGGGCGGTAATGGGTAAGGTGGAGATGATTTGAGGTGAACTACGGTGAGCTTGATCCCTGGAAGTGCGTGGCGATCATGGTGTAGTGGCATTGGATTGGCTGGATTGGCTAATGGTGATCTCTAGATGTTCTTGGTGTTCTTCGGTGTTCGGCCAAAATTTGAGGTGAATCAAATGATGTACGAGGTGGAGAATTGTAGAACATGCACAAAAACATGCACAAGCAGTTTTCGGGCTTAGTAGTCGACTAATCTGCAGTAGTAGTCGACTAATCTGCGGTAGTAGTCGACTAATCTGATGAGTAGTCGACTAATCTGCGGTAGTAGTCGACTAATCTGATGAGTAGTCGACTAATCTGATGAGTAGTCGACTAATCTGATGAGTAGTCGACTAATCTGAAGTAGTAGTCGACTAATCTGGGCAGATTCGAAAACGGGTTTTGGTTTTAAACCCGGTTCGTTTAGAGTTTATAAATAACCCTAAACCTGATTATTTGAAAGTAATCAAGCACGTTTTGGAGCAGCCTTTGAGAGAGTTTGGTGCATCTTTGGAGAGGAGATCTTTTGAGAGATTGAGAGGTTTGTTTTTAGGGTTTCTTTGTGAGAACTTGTAATCCTAATTTGTATTCTCTTCTATTAGTGAAATCCCCCTCCTTCCCGTGGGCGTAGGCAACTTGCCGAACCACGTAAATCTCGTGTCTTTACTCTTTTATTGTGTTTTTTGCTATCGTTTGTGGTGGTTTCTCTCGACGGTTCCGCGGTCATGGCGCAACACATAGCTTGTAAAATATCATATTTCTATAGTCAAACGGTACATAATAAATCAAGTGTTTTGCTAAAACAGCAGAGATAAACACGACAGAAGTTACATGCATAATCACAATAAAAAAGGTTCAAAATAGTTTGAACCTTGCAACTTTTCCATTTCAGATTTCGAGCATCTCCTAGAGCTTCACTGCACCCCTGATAAAATTAGTAGCCCTTGGAATTGGATGTTCCTCCGAGGCTTATCTTTGAAGCATGGGTTTTCCCGAAGCGATCATGATTGTTGTGTTTACATTCGGAAGCTTCGCGGAGGTAATTTTATCTATCTTCTTTTGTATGTGGATGACATGCTTATTGCTTCTAAGAGCAGGGTGGAGATAGATAGGTTGAAATCTCAACTTGGTGAAGAGTTCGAGATGAAGGACATGGGTGCTGCTAGGAAAATACTGGGTATGGAGATTAGAAGAGAGCGGGCGAATCGACGATTGTTCTTGAGTCAGAAGGGCTACATAGAGCGGGTGATCGCGAGGTTCGGGATGCAAAGTGCTAAGTCGGTGGTGACTCCATTGGCTTCACACTTTAGGCTTTCTGGTAATCAATCTCCCACTACAGCGGAAGAGAAGGCGCACATGGAGCGTATTTCCTATGCTAGTGCAGTTGGCAGTTTAATGTATGCAATGGTGTACGCTTGATATTTCCTGAGCGGTTAGTGTGGTCAGTAGATTCATGGCGAATCCGGGAAAGGCGCACTGGGAAGCAGTGAAGTGGGTCCTCAAGTACTTAAAGGGTACCGTTGATACGGGTCTGTGTTTTGGTGGAGAAACATGTCAGATTGATGGGTTTGTGGACTCTGATTATGCGGGCGATCTAGATAGACGACGATCTACTACTGGTTATGTATTTAAGATACATGGAGCTCCGGTTAGTTGGCGATCGATGTTGCGTGCTACAGATGACACTTTCTACTCTGGTGAGTACATGGCCATGGCGAGGGAGTGAAGGAAGCATTGTGGTTATGGGGTCTTCTAGACGATTTGGGGATTGAGCAGGAAAACGTGAACTTGTGGTGTGACAGTCAGAGTGCAATTCACTTGGCGAAGAATCAGGTTCATCATGCTCGTACCAAGCATATCGATGTCAGGTATCATTTTGTGCGGGATGTCATAGAGGAAGGTGATATTTCTCTCATGAAGGTGCACACGAATGAGAATCCCGCGGACATGTTAACCAAGGTGGTCACAGGTAGTAAGTTTAAGCATTGCTTAGACTTGCTTCATATCGCCTCTTGTTGATTTGCCCAAGAGGGCATGGCCCTTCTGGCTGTAATGGGTAAGGTGGAGATGATTTGAGGTGAACTACGGTGAGCTTGATCCGTGGAGAATGCGTGAAGCGATGTGGTAGTGTATTTGGATTGGCTGGATTGGCTAATGGTGATCTCTAGATGTTCTTGGTGTTCTTCGTGTTCGGCCCAAAATTTGAGGTGAATCAAATGATGTACGAGGTGGAGAATTGTAGAACATGCACAAAAACATGCACAAGCAGCTGGCTTAGTAGTCGACTAATCAAGTAGTAGTCGACTAATCAAGTAGTAGTCGACTAATCAAGTAGTAGTCGACTAATCAAGTAGTAGTCGACTAATCAAGTAGTAGTCGACTAATCAAGTAGTAGTCGACTAATCAAGTAGTAGTCGACTAATGCGAACGGTCAGCGGGTTTTGGTTTTAAACCCGGTTCGTTTAGAGTTTATAAATAACCCTAAACCTCGATTATTTGAAAGTAATCAAGCACGCTTTGGAGCAGCCTTTGAGAGAGTTTGGTGCATCTTTGGAGAGGAGATTTTGAGAGATTGAGAGGTTTGTTGTTAGGGTTTCTTTGTGAGAACTTGTAATCCTAATTTGTATTCTCTCTTTCTATTAGTGAAAATCCTCCTTACCCCGTGGGACGAGGCAACTTGCCGAACCACGTAAATCTCGTGTCTTTACTCTTTATTGTGTTTTTGCTATCGTTTGTGGTGGTTTCTCTCGGCGGTTCAGGTCCATGCAGCACCCATAGCTTGTAAAATATCATATTTCTATAGTCAAACGGTACATAATAAATCAAGTGTTTTGCTAAAACAGCAGAGATAAACACGACAGAAGTTACATGCATAATCACAAAATAAAAAAAGGTTCAAAATAGTTTGAACCTTGCAACTTTTTTTCCATTTCAGATTTCGAGCATCTCCTAGAGCTTCACTGCACCCCTGATAAAATTAGTAGCCCTTGGAATTGGATGTTCCTCCGAGGCTTAGCTTCAAAGCAGTGGCCTTTTTGCTGACGGATGATCGATCCTGTCCAACCCAGAAGAGTTAATTATATCTGAGAACAATGAACATTAATTAACATGATGATCAATTTCTTCTGATCCCCAAAAAAGATGGATCTGGATTAAATGCACACAGTATCAAAGTGTACTGACTAAACCTATGAGACCCAATCAAATTGGGAATGGTCTAATCTTCAATTAGATTTAATGTCAACACTAAAAGAGAATCATGTTAACGTTACACCAACCAAGGATTAGAAACATTATATATAGCCACGGCATTTTTTGCTGAATAAGGGAAGATATAGGTGTCAATGTAAAATAACCAAGGACAAAGTTTCTTTTCAATCTAGACGACAAGGATCAAGCACAAGTACAAGCAAGTTATTTTCATATCTAATGCTACAAATAATAGCATCACAATTGATTGTATAAAGAAGCAATTAAGTACACCTGGGTGAAAACTAGTACAATACTAAAATGAATTTGTGCTTTAGTTCCTATACATAATCCGGAGGAACATAACAATAATCATATATGGAAATAATAGATATAAGGTGACGGCTAATTTTATTAAATGAGCTATCAATATAGAGCCACGTGATGAGGCCTATTTTAGAAGTTACATCAAAAGGTGTAGACCTCACACCGTTATCTCTTACTAGCTCATTTTGCTAAATGAGCCGCTACATCACAACCATCAAATCTGATATCAGTGTTTTAAAAAAGCAACATAAGCTGACCTATGGGGGCTTAAACTTGGCATGAGCGGCCAAACTAGGCGTCTAGACCTTCTAGGCAGTGCCTGCTCATGCCAAAATTTAAGCGCATAGAGGTCCACTTATGCTGCTTTTTAAAACACTGATATCAGGTTCGATAGTTGCGAGGTGATGGATCAATTAGAAAAATGAACTAGTAAGAGATAAAATTGTGAGGTCTACAACAATTGATGTGACTTTTAATATAGACCTCATCGCGTGGTTATATATTAATAGCTCATTTAATGAAATGAGCTTCCACATCATACCTATTATTTCCATGTATGATTCTTGTTCTGTTTCTCCGGACTAGGTATAGGAACCAAAGCTCAAACTCATTTCGGCGTACTAGTTCACCCAGGTGTACTTAATTGCTTCTTCATACAATCAGCGATGCTATTATTTGCAATATTAGATATGAAAAAAATTGGAGCCCAAAATCGGCCCAAAATAAAATATTGGAGCTGAAAATCGGCCCAAAGCCGCAGCCCAAACCCCCACTCTCTCTCACTATCCCTCTCGTTATTATTTCCCCAAAACCCGATCCCCAACAAATCTCCGCCGCCATCGTCACCTTCTCCCGCCGACGCCGATCAAACCCACCTCCTCGACGCCTCCAAGCTCGCCATCGCCAATCTCCGAGCACACTTACTCCACCTCCGACCAAGCCCAAGGTGACAAATTTCTCTTTTTTTTATTTTATTTCTAATTTCTTCTCTAATTTCAACTATATATTCTTGATTGTTAGGTTGTTTATGGTTCAATGTTCTCTTATAATTGTTTTTAACAGTGAATTATTAGTTAGTCACTTGATAACTTTACTTAAATCAATTGAGTGTTATATTATTATCAATTTAATTGAGATGAACAAAAGCTATTGTTAAGTGTTACATTAAACAATAAAGTAACAATAACAGTCAAGTTAGTTATTGTCATATTTTTATGCAATTAAATTGAGTTAGATTAGTTGTCCACAATAGCATACTAGCATTGATCTTGCTCGCTGTCACTGTTATTTATTTTTAACTTTTTTTTTTTACTGTTTTGTTTAAAAGTCACTCGTGAAGCTTCATTGTTTGTTAATTAGAGTGAGTTTGTTAATAGTTCTTAGTTTGTTGATGTGCTCTCCTTTGTCTGTGGTCTTTACGACACTATTTTGTCTCCTTTTTGTTAATTATTATACTTAAATAATAAAAAAAAGGAAAATGCCTAGGCCCCTAGGCGCTAGGCCAGAGGTCAAACGTCTAGTCGGCCTAGTGCTTTCTGTAACATTGCCTGATATAATCTCAAGGAGTTCACTTTTTGTCATGTATATGTTGAAACTTGAAAACAATGAATTAAAAAACTTGGCTTTGCATAGAAATAAACAAGGAGATACTCTACAACTAAGAAAGCTTAATTTGAAACTGTACATACATATATCAAGCAAAATACGATTGCTTTGGTTTCAGAATCTAATTTGATATTGTTCATATATCTATTACAAGATTTTTTTTCACTGAACGAGAAAAGAAAAAATATATTACTGAAACAAATTATGGTTTAGTATGTAAATGCTCATCACGCGCAACTAGTGCTTTAAATACTTCGTATAAAACTAAATGAAAGAAAAGGTAATTCGAGAATTGAGATGTTCTACAAACTTATTTCTATAAAATATCACAGGCTGTTTATTCCACATCTTGTACAATATTTATGTGTCTTAAAGTTTGTTGGCAAGTCAATAATAGTTTTCATTGGTTGTTGATGCCAGCAATCCTCCCCTATTTTGTCGAGTTTTTCTTAGTAAGTTATAGCCAATCTTATTTGACACCCTCAATTGCATTGTTTTGTTGAATAAGATATAATCTGTTGAACTTGGCCCAAGGTTCATGTAATCTAGCACCTACCCAGTTTCAGGTTGTTTTGCTAAAGAATGTTGAAAAAAATGTTGCAATAGATGTATGTCCAATGTCAAATTAGATTCTGAAACCAAAGCAATCATATTTTGCTCGATATATGTATGTACAGTTTCAAAATAAGCTTTCTTAGTTGTAGAGTATCTCCTTGTTTATTTCCATGCAAAGCGAGGTTTTTAATTCGTTGCTTTCAAGTCTGAACATATACATGATAAAAAGTGAACTCCTTGAGATTATATCAGGTTCGATGGTTATGAGGTGGCGGCTCATTTAGCAAAATAAGCTAGCAAGAGTTAGAAGTGTGAGGTCCACACCTTTTGATGTGACTTTTAGGATGGACCTCATCACGTGGTTATATCTTAATAGCTCATTTAATGAAATGAGCTTCCACATCATACCTATTATTTCCATATATGATTCTTGTTCTATTTCTCCGGACTATGTATAGGGACTAAAGTCCAAATTCATTTCGGTGTACTAGTTCACTCAGGAGTACTTAATTGCTTCTTTATACAATCAAGTGATGCTATTATTTGCAGTATTAGAAATAATTTGCTTGTACTTGTGCTTGATCCCTGTTGTGTAGATTGAAAAGAAACTTTGTACTTGGTTATTTTACATTCTACAAAACTGAAAGTAATTTAACATTTATTTTAAGTGAGTTAGGGGCGTTGCATGTATGATTTTCTCTTACCTTTGCTTTGACTATTAGCATATAAGATTGCCATTGGTAAGACGAAGGGCTATGTATTGTTGAGAACGAGAACAACATATGGAATCTTCATGCATTCCCTCTTTTTGTGATGTATGATTTACATTTTACAATTAATTACAATGTGCATAATTATATTAGGAACTCTGACTGTTCTTTTATCTTATTTATATTACTCAGCAAAAAATGCCGTGGCTATATAATATTTCTAATCCTTGGTTGGTGTAATGTTTTTTACTGTTGACATTAAATCTAATTGAAGATTAGACCATTGCTAATATGATTGGGTCTCATAGGTTTAGTCACTACACTGTGATACAGTACCTTGAATTCAGATCCATCTTTTTGGGGGAGCAGAAGAAATTGATCATCATGTTAATTAATGTTTTTTTTTTGTTCTCAGTGAGCTAATATGCAAACTGAGAGGTCTGAAGCTACAAAATCAGAAGTCCTGCAAGAATGAGCTATCTTTTTCCATGAGCCTCATCCATTATCCTACATTTGTCCAATGCTAACATTCCCTTCCTATAAAAACAGCTCCAACCTCTTGAAAAGAATTACCGAGACAAAGAATTTGAAGCTCGGAAGAGCTATCCATGCGCAGCTTATCAGAGCCCAGCAAGGTAGTGTTATTCAAGCCAACAATTTGATCAATCTCTATGTAAAGTGCGACCACCTTAGTGCCGCTCGTCATGTTTTTAATATGATGCCCGAGAGAAATGTGGTCTCTTTTAGTGCACTAATGACAGGCTATTTACACAGTGGACTCGCATCAGATGCCCTTTATATGTTTAAATCAATGGCTTTTGGTCAGTCTTCATTGCGTTCAAATGAGTACATTTTCTCGACAGTCCTAACAGCTTGTTCTGATCTAGAAGCTCTTTATGAGGGACAACAGTGCCATGCTTATGTCGTCAAGTCTGGGCTAATATCTCATTCTTACGTCAGAAACACTCTTCTTCATATGTACTCTATATGTTCAGGTGTAGAAGATGCTATAAAAGTCTACAAAACTTTGCCAGATTTTGATATTTTCTCATTTAATAGCATGATTAAAGCCTTTTCGGATGATGGGTATTTGGATGCTGCTGCTGAGATTATGAGAAGTGTGATGAATGAGGTTGACAAGTGGGATCAGATCACATATGTTGTTGTTCTAGGGCTTTCTGCCAATTTGAAGGATTTGAGATTGGGTCGCCAACTTCATAGCCAAATTTTAAGAAGAGGGCTTGAAAATGACGTCTTTGGTGGCAGTGCTTTAGTTGATATGTATGGCAAATGCAAAGATGTTTCAAGCGCTCGATATGCTTTTTCTAGGATCCCCAATAGGAATGTGGTCTCTTGGACGGCATTAATAGCCATCTGTACACAAAATGACTGCTTTGAGGAAGCCTTGAAGTTATTCTTAAAGATGGTATCAGATGGCGTTGAACCTAATGACTTCACCTTCGCAGTTACACTGAATTCATGTGCAGGCTTGTCTACCTTGATAAATGGTGATGCCCTAAATGCTCTTGCACAAAAATCAGGACATAAGGATTATCTGAATGTAGGTAATGCTCTCATCAACATGTATTCAAAATGCGGTAGCATAGAAGATGCATATAAAGTATTTTCAATGATGCTCGAAAGGGACAGTGTTTCTTGGAGTTCGATAATAACAGGTTATTCTCATCACGGCTTAGGTGAGGAAGCTCTAGGGGTTTTTGGTAGTATGTTGAATGAAGGGATGGATCCAACATATGTAACCTTTGTTGGAGTGCTTTCTGCTTGTGGCCATCTTGGCCTTGTACGTGAAGGTTTCAATTATTTGAATTCAATGAGCAAATGGGGGATATCCCCTGGGCTTGAACATCATACTTGCATCATTATAATATTGTGTCGAGCTGGTCTACTAGATGAGGCTGAGAAACATATTAGATATACTCATATCGAATGGGACATCATAGCATGGCGATCGCTACTGAATGGTTGCCTAGTACATAGAAATTTCGGTCTGGGAAAGAAAGTTGCTCGTCACATACTTCAATTAGATCCCAATGATGTAGGAACATATATTCTCTTATCAAATATCTATGCAAAAGAAAGCCGTTGGTATGGAGTTGTTGAGGTTCGTAAGCTGATGAGAGAACGATTCATCAAAAAAGAACCTGGGGTTAGTTGGATTCAGGTGAGGAATGAGACCCATGTTTTTGCTTCAGAGGATAATCAGCATCCACTGATAGTTGAGATACGCCAGAAATTAGCAGATTTAATGTACCGAATTAAGTTAATTGGTTATAAACCTGATATTGCTAGTGTATTGCATGATGTTGAAGATGAACAGAAGGAAGAGTATCTTAGGTATCATAGTGAGAAACCGGTCAGTAGCTTTTGGCTTATTAGTGCTCCTCATGGAGCTACAATCCATGTCATAAAAAACCTTCGAGTTTGCAATGATTGCCACACGGCATTGAAACTGATTTCAACTGTGACAAAGAGGAAGATGATAGTAAGAGATGCCAATAGATTTCATTGTTTTGAAAAGGGGGTGTGTTCTTGTAGAGATTATTGGTGAGAGTTTTGTTCGAAAGAAACAGAGGGATTTTGCTAGTGCAGCTGCAGGTTGCAAGCGAGGTATTTCAGGTATTCATCAGAATTCATAACAAGTGACTCCTGTTTAACCTTTCATCGGCACAATTCATGAAACAAAGAAAGAGATAATGTTTGAAACTTTTTAAACTTTAAATAAATATAAGGCACATAACATCCACACTCTCTCCCAAAATGGGAAGAAAAGTCCTTTGAAAGTGTTAACAATCTGCTATAAACTAGTAACGCCTCTCTATTAAACTCACCAGGAAATAATACTATACCAATAATTCATGTCTCTATGATAAATGTAAGTCTTCTCGGAATAAGCTGATATTTATTATCATTAAATTGAATATACTTGCATGATCCTGAAAGACTACTTTCACAGGGAATGCAACTGAGCCAACTTATCTTCATACATATCACTAATTTCGTGCAAAGTAGTGTACAATAGTTGGAGAGGTACATAATAGAACATCCATTGTAGAGGATAAAGTTAAACAACATGAAACATATTTCTCATCTTTTTCAGCTACAAACCAAGCAATAAGAAACATTCAACTATATAATTCAAAATCTTCCATAGACTAATATCAGCATGCCTTCAAACATGACTTTCGTCTACAATGTGTGTCATCCCAGCTTTTTTGATATTAGACAAATAAATGTTTTCATTCTCTGTACATGTTGCATTACTGTTGAAAGTTTAAAATGTTGGTTTCTTCTTGATGGTGTTTGCCTGCAGAGGGCTCAGTATCCATTGATGTCTTTCTTATATATGTCCACAACCAGATGCTCGCTTATCATTTGCAGACTTATAAGGATATCTACCTGCAATTAGACACCACCTAAACAAACAAACATGCATATTAGTTTATTAAGTTCTCGCAGAGAAGAGAAAATGTAGGGTAAAAATAGATATATAAGTTCTCTCCAACGGGACAAATAAATCATGTAGGCTGCAATTGTGGATTTCGATCCTATGAGGTTTTTTGCCATAAAAGTAAAGATTTGATCAAGAAAGAAACACTACAAAATTGCATAAACAAGTGCAGTTTCTTAGTAGTTCTGAAGCCCACAGTTGAAAATTGAGGGCATGAAATTATCTAGTAGATTGTAATTTAAACTATAAAAAAAAGCTAGCAATAAATAACTTTTCAACAATCTAATTACCAGTTGCCCAATAGGTTGTGGAGCCTAATTATAAGGTCCACCTCGACATCCTCAAACTTTCCTCTCTTAACGCCCGGACAACGATAGTTCAACCGCATCAGAGCCTGAGCTCTTTGGACACCTATTGAGGCCATCAGCCCTAAAAAGAAACTAGCATGTTATCATCAGTCAGTTTCTTTAAGAGTTACTGAAGAGTTGGTAGGAGTTGCAGCTGAGAGTTTAAACAGAGGAACAAAAAAATCCACTTCTCCCAAAAATAAGTTACTCAAAATTTGGAACACTAGAATAAAGATGAACACGTATCAGAAGTCAGAATTTGGATGCAGAAATAAGTTTATTACATTATACTATAAAGTTAAAGGGAAATGAGCAGTGGTTACTACAGTAAATTCTGATGTTATCTATTGTAAATGCTTTGGATAGTTAACTACCAGCGTCGTAGTTCAGTTAACAATTGGCTTGAGCTCCTACACAAAGGTCGTAGGTTTGAGGCTCACTTTGCCCAATTTTTTTTCCTAGCCTTCCCTCAGTGTTATATTCAAGCTTTCTGTTTTTTTCCTGATGTGACAAGTGGGGAACAGGGCTCCGTGAGGGTTAACACGGAAGAGTGGAGCTCAAATCATCCGAATAGGACCGATAGCAGGAGCTTCTCTAAGATCCTTGAAATCTTTCATCGTATCTTTGAATCCTTCTCGTCTGAGGTACTCGATTCAAGACATGATTCAAGTTTATTTTTCTTCCATCAGAATTGCCACTTAAGTTTTTGTCTAAGAGTTTTTTTCCATCTAATTTTTTTAGCCCAAATAAGAGGCGCTAGCTGTATCCGGTTCTGAGATCATAAACAGGGTAGCGATGGAGGATAGTGGAGGAGTGCACAACATTAAGTTTGTCAATTACTCTGAAGCAGGTTAAAGTTGAATTATTTGTGGCAATGAGTTCCCTGTGTGTAATCCTCTGGGGAGCTTTTAGTGATTTTGATTGTTTTTTTATTTTGGTGAAAATTTTGACATTGACAGGACCGAGAGAATCATCTGCTAATCTCCGGTAAGATCTCTTTATTTCCCTCTTCAATAATTTGTGTCTATTTTGTCATTTGCAATTTTTCATGAATCATTGCAGACTAGCATTCAATTCCTCTTATTTTCAAACTGTAACTAAACTGTTATTTCAATTCACAACCCATTTTATAACTTTGCTTTCTCTCTTATTATGTAACAACAAGAGAGAGTCTCATGATATCCACTGACCCCGCCTTTTAAATCCAAGCCTATGATTACCTGATGATTTCCTTGGTGAATTCCTGTGCCTAAATTGAAACAGCTTATAAATGAATTGATGAGTGACAGTTATTCTATATTCAATTGTTTGGAGGATTATATATAATTGAAAGTTCTTTAACCTCCGTGCTTAGAGAGGGATTATCTATTTTATTGACTTTTCCTTTCTTCATATCAATGAAGAGATGAAGGATGTTGCAGCACGTAAATTTTTGTATACTAATTGTTTCTAATGTTTTAGATATTAGACTATGGATATTTGCTTCCAAATTTAAATAACAGAAGTACACTTCTATAATATCGTTTATTTATGTCCATAAGCCTGTTTAGATAGTAAAATTTTGGAGTGCATTTAAGAAAGCAATATGAATATAGGGGAAAATTTTAGTTTTGTTAAGTCGTTAAAGTTATGAAGATAAAGTGAGATGAGTATGAGTTGCACTACAAAGTAAGAACAATATGATAAAACTAAATTAGATGAGGCCAGTAAAATAGAAAAGGCAAGATGCATAAGCTTTTGATGGGTTCCTTATCATCAAAGCATAGATCGGAAAGTAATGATTATATAATATAAAGGTGGTCTGGATGGATAGTTGCTCATAGTGTGCTAATAACAAGAAGAACAAGAAAAGTATGCTAAGAACTGACACTAGATGTTGCTTCTATGTATTATTGCTAGCAAAGCATGACCACTGAAAGTGACCCTAAGTATTTTATTAAGTAATTCAAGTATTGCAGGTTCACTTGATCTGTATCTTTGTTTGAATACTGATTTTTGTAATACTCATTGTTGTCTGCGATTTTGAAGGAGAAGCTTTCAGCATTGAATTTTAAAGGAAGTCTTGCAAGATATCAACTCCATAAGCAGCTACAAGAGCATGATTTTAAGGAGTAAGTTGATCTCATAATTTACTTTTTCTTTTTATTTCCAGTAGTAAACTTAATTAAAGCTAGATTTGGCAATTTGTTCCTGTTTATGGTTTACTTTTCTTAAGTGATATTAGCCAGCAGACAGAGGAAAGCATAGGAATCTCTAATAACATCAGTTTATGTTAATGATTTGCAGCGTTGCATATCCTTAGGAAAATTTCCTTTTTAGAGTCAAAGATTGTGCCGAATTTCTATTTAATACTAGCACAACTTGCATTTCTAGAACTGATACTAGTGTGATTCACATTTTTTGCTGAAAACCATAAAGTCAATCAACGAGCATATATGAGAATCAATATAAACTAAGCAAGCAATATGGTTTCTGCTACATTGTTAAATAGGAGATGTTCGGGTAATCACGTGCTTGTGTGAGCAAGTAGGCTCACATGAGACTGCTACGTTGCTATATAGGAAATGTTAGGGATAAGTCTCTCCTGTCAAGTTTCCTTTACAGTGTAATTAGGTATTAATAATAGCTCTCAGACGCTGTTTAAGATCTGTAACGTTTTCCACCATTAAACACATAGTTAGAGTTGATCACTAACCATTCTGTCTCAGATTTAGGTCTGTACACAAAACTGAAATTGAGAGTCAGTTCGTTTAGTGCACATATACATCAGTGATTTGTTTTAAATATGGCATCTGGTCAGAATTTTGTACATCTTGCAAAATAATGTTGCAACTAAGCTGCATCATGATTGTTAATTCGTAGGGTGAGCAATCCATATATAGAAAATGTAATAAAAAAAAATCATGACTTGCAGCCGTCTATGCCCCCTCAATTTTGCCACATGTTTATAATTAGTTGGAGGTCAAGAATAGTCAACAAAATTGAAAGACTTGAATCACTTTCTTATTTCTTCTTTGTTACTGATTATTATACCTGTTAGATTACAGTCTACCTTTTCTCCTTAGCAAGCTAGAAAGCTTTCTAATAAAGTAGTTTTCTCTTGAATTACATAATTAAATTCCAGATAATTTTGAAATTATAAACAATTAAAAGTTTAAAAGGATGAGATTTTAAAGTATTAAAGTGCAGATAAGCCTAAATTTTAGCCACATAAAAGACATGCATACAAAAATTTGTTTTATGCGTTTTTAATCTGTTCCTTGCATAGAACATTATATGTATTACTACGTACAAGCGTGCTTCCGAGACTGATCTGCAGCAAAAGACGGAATTGTAGAAACATGTCCGGATTTAATTAGACATCACGTGCAAACACAAATCTAAGATAATATAAGAAAAATTAGAAGTTGAACTGAATAGAAATGAGCTTATTGATAACAATTCACCGGGATGTTTCACCGCCACCACAACATTCCTACACCTTCATCATCTTTTTCAAATTTATACTATAAAACATTCTGGAGATGAAAGAGAGCCATGATCTAGGCTCGAACCGCGACCTTGCGTCCTTGTAGTATTCCCTATTGTTTTACCGGAGCCATAAAGCTACAAAAAGCCTAATATGAGATACTAAGAGATTCACTACCTCACTGCATGCAAGGAAAATATCGATGCTCATATAACTGTAAATGCTTTCAGGAACTTGACCCATATGTGGTCCCTTGCTGATAGTTTAGACACAAAAACTGTGAATAGTTATCTTTAGAGGTAAAGACTGATGTCCAGTTTCATGATCTACTAGGAGACATACATAGTGTGCAATTCGTAAGAAAACTCTGTCCAATTAGCTCAGTAAAATAGGTTGCTATCACCATTCTACTATGCATAATACAAATTAAAATACTTCACCTTTATAATGGACAATGACAGTAGATCTATGTATATTTTTGGTAAAAAATAAGTTATCTTAGTCTTATCAGAATGAAGACAGATAAATATATTTGCGCCCTGCTGATTCTCTTAGGTCACAAATGCAAGTCTTTTATCAAAAGTCCGTAATGATAACTCTTATTGCTAATTTATTCAATAATACTTCGAATATGCAGGTAGGGATGGGCTAACTCATAACATGTTAGAGATGATTCATGCACATTGGAAGCCAGGAAGTTTGTAAGGTTCGATGCAGAGGTGTTCCAACTGTTGATATGAACAATGTCTGCTACCATCTCGAGGTTGTCTTCTTCAATGCTTTTCAAGCTTAGGTGAACTTTTAATCTACAATTATGTGACATGTTTGTGGACATACTCATAACCAAACATTGCCTTTGTTCTCTTTTGTCATCATCATCCACAACCTTGTCTCCTCTTTGTACCGGTGTTACCTTCTTGTCATGCGAACTATAAATAATTTAAATTATGATGGGGTATCTATACAGATTTCCACTTACCTTGAATGCAAAATAATACGTTAGTAACAAACGGTAAATTTCGCGACTTCTAATGTGCGACTTGCACTTGTAAAAGAAATTACTAAAATGCTTGATGAGCCATGCTTCTCTTTCTAGAATAATATTTTGACTCGATTTATGTTGAATCATGCAAACCTTATAAGAAGAAATGGGTATGAAGTGGTATCACATTTTGCTAAATGAGCTACCAAGAGATAAACATGCCGAGTCCCACCGCTAGTCACATTTAGAAGGTGTGAGCCTCAACAAGACTTATATCTCTTGTCACCACCTTGCTATTGGAGATTGCAACTCATATCCAAGATCATGACCTTCATTCATTACATCAATTAGGCAAGACATTTTGACATGGGTAAGACACTCCTTTCATGGGCATATCACCATTTGATTTTTCATCGCTTAGCTGCTTATGCATGCATTTTTCTTGTTTTGGACGTACTCATAAGAACCATATAATTATCTACATGTTGCGTAAAAGACATAATTGTTAAATAAACATTTCAATTTTTGTACAATATAGAGCTGAATGCACCAACATGCAACATTCAAATTATAATTAGAATGACAGTTACTAAGCTATCTTAATGACACATATCTTCTCCAGATGCTTCCATTAAAGATAGTGTATTTGGCATATATAGAGTGAAGGGAATAATTTCATTGTCCATGACTCTTTCCTTTCTCTCTTGTGTAGCCGGACTTTCCGAGATTCAAAAGGATATAAATTGTTCGAGATGACAAAGGATATAAATTGCCCACCATACTAATGAGCTCAAATACCCCAAGATGCAGAAGGGTATAAATTAGCCAACACAAGTTTATTTGTGTAGGAAGATACACACAAATAATACTCAAAAGAGCCAATTGTGCCAACCCCTAAGTCATTAAACTACACAAACATGCACGATTAAACTCGATCACAAAATTGGTAGAAACCAAAAGATCATCTTCCAAAGTTGATGAAACCAAACTTAACTATCAAACCGGCATAAACCAAAATCATTTGTCAAAATTGATAGAAACCAACATCAAATACGAAATTGGCGAGTAAAGGATTGTCAAGTTTGGTAAAATAAAAAATTAACCTCCACGCCCCTAACCTGGAAAATATCAAATTTGACCTTCACATCCCTAAACTGGAAAACAATTCCAAACTTAAACTAGAAAATAATTCCAAACTTGACCTCCATGTCCGTAAACTGGAAAATATAAAACTTGGCCTTCACGTACCTCAATTGAAAATATCAAATTTGACCTCGACGTCCCTAAACTGGAATTCATATCAAACTTGACCTCTACGTCCCTAAGCTGGAAAAATACCAAATTTAACCTCTACGCACTAAATTGGACCCCAAATCCAAACTTGCCTGTGTCTTTAAGGCTAACCCAAATCCAAATTCAACCATATCTATTTCATTTAAAACTGTACACTGAGGGTATGCTCTCGGTTAAGCTATGTAAACAAGCGAGCAATCAATGAACTTTGTGTTACTTCATTTATTTTTATTTTTGTTTTATTTATTTGTGCTAACTTGCAGGTCTCTTAGTTGGAGGTTCCTCGATTCAAAGATGGTAACTAACAATAGACTCTTGAATCTATTGGAAGCCATGAACCCACATAATAGTAAAATCCTCTACCGAGGCCGTAGGGTGAACTTTATGGGATCAACATGTAAATTAAAAAAAATTATCTACTTTGACTAGATGTACTTGTTTGCATCTGGTCTAGGGAGACTATTTTGACCCCACAATGCATTGGTAAAATGATGAGACAGTGGAACCTTCAAGTGGTTGTGTGAGGCCTTCAAGAGCTCAATTAGTGGAAATAAAGCGGCCACAATTGATCTTCACAGACGGATCGTAGGCTATTGGTAATGCTATAGCTGCAGTCTGGCCAAACTCATTGCTTTTTTTGTGTGGCAACTATATAATAATGCCGCGAAACACCTAAAAATTTGTCTTTCAAGGTTCAACAATATATGCAGAAGACTTCAATAGATGTATTTTTGAAATTGATGAGGAAGAGCAATTTATATCAGAATGGGAGTCATTATTAGAAAGGTTTAAGCTCAGTAGCAATGCCTGGTTGGCTAAAATATGTGAAGAAATAGACTTTACTGGGACATGGAAGCTATGCTAGCTGAGGATAATATGAATGGTGCACTAAAAGAATATTTTGGATTCAGAAAATCTATTATAGCTTGTTTGGAAACTGATATTTCATTTCAAATTTTGGAATTATATTAATTTTGGTGTAAGGATGTAAAAGGATTTGAGGCTTTGGAATTGGCCCTTAGAGTTTTAACCCTATAATGAACCTGGAATTGTAAATAACAGCCAGAGAGGTGTCATTTCGAATTCCCATTTTATTCCTCAGATCACGATCCGTCCTCGATCCGCTCTCGATCCTTCTATCCGACTCATGATCAAACCATCTCTCTCTCTCTCTCTCTCTGTTTCTCTCTCCTCTATAGAAACCCTAGATTCATCTCTCTCGATATCGATCTCGATCTCTTGATCAATGGTTGATTTATCTGGTGAGCTCTAATCCCCCGCTGGAGCTGGTTTAGTGTTTTGGGCAGCATGAGCGGTAATGGCAAAATTGTTGGATTCAATCTCTCACCCTCGAGCTTCCTCAAGATTCAGAAAGGAGACGTCACTGCTTGGTCTGTTGACGGGTCAACTGACGCCATTGTAAGCTTTTATTTGCTCGTCCCCAGTCATTTGCTTGAGATTTTCTGTTGCAAGCAAGCTAATTTGGGCATCATGCGATGAATTATGAGGTGTATACATAGAGTTTTAAGATCCAAAAAGGGAATTTTAGAACTTAAACGTACGATCGTCCTTTCTGCTCATCACTAAATCTAACCAATTGCATTAGATACATGTTATCTGTATTGCTGTTGAATCCTTTCATTTCATTTGCGAAGAGATGAAGGATGTTGCAGTACGTAAATTTTTGTATACTAATTGTTTCTAATGTTTTAGATATTAGACTATGGATATTTGCTTCCAAATTTAAATAACAGAAGTACACTTCTATAATATCGTTTATTTATGTCCATAAGCCTGTTTAGATAGTAAAATTTTGGAGTGCATTTAAGAAAGCAATATGAATATAGGGGAAAATTTTAGTTTTGTTAAGTCGTTAAAGTTATGAAGATAAAGTGAGATGAGTATGAGTTGCACTACAAAGTAAGAACAATATGATAAAACTAAATTAGATGAGGCCAGTAAAATAGAAAAGGCAAGATGCATAAGCTTTTGATGGGTTCCTTATCATCAAAGCATAGATCGGAAAGTAATGATTATATAATATAAAGGTGGTCTGGATGGATAGTTGCTCATAGTGTGCTAATAACAAGAAGAACAAGAAAAGTATGCTAAGAACTGACACTAGATGTTGCTTCTATGTATTATTGCTAGCAAAGCATGACCACTGAAAGTGACCCTAAGTATTTTATTAAGTAATTCAAGTATTGCAGGTTCACTTGATCTGTATCTTTGTTTGAATACTGATTTTTGTAATACTCATTGTTGTCTGCGATTTTGAAGGAGAAGCTTTCAGCATTGAATTTTAAAGGAAGTCTTGCAAGATATCAACTCCATAAGCAGCTACAAGAGCATGATTTTTAAGGAGTAAGTTGATCTCATAATTTACTTTTTCTTTTTATTTCCAGTAGTAAACTTAATTAAAGCTAGATTTGGCAATTTGTTCCTGTTTATGGTTTACTTTTCTTAAGTGATATTAGCCAGCAGACAGAGGAAAGCATAGGAATCTCTAATAACATCAGTTTATGTTAATGATTTGCAGCGTTGCATATCCTTAGGAAAATTTCCTTTTTAGAGTCAAAGATTGTGCCGAATTTCTATTTAATACTAGCACAACTTGCATTTCTAGAACTGATACTAGTGTGATTCACATTTTTTGCTGAAAACCATAAAGTCAATCAACGAGCATATATGAGAATCAATATAAACTAAGCAAGCAATATGGTTTCTGCTACATTGTTAAATAGGAGATGTTCGGGTAATCACGTGCTTGTGTGAGCAAGTAGGCTCACATGAGACTGCTACGTTGCTATATAGGAAATGTTAGGGATAAGTCTCTCCTGTCAAGTTTCCTTTACAGTGTAATTAGGTATTAATAATAGCTCTCAGACGCTGTTTAAGATCTGTAACGTTTTCCACCATTAAACACATAGTTAGAGTTGATCACTAACCATTCTGTCTCAGATTTAGGTCTGTACACAAAACTGAAATTGAGAGTCAGTTCGTTTAGTGCACATATACATCAGTGATTTGTTTTAAATATGGCATCTGGTCAGAATTTTGTACATCTTGCAAAATAATGTTGCAACTAAGCTGCATCATGATTGTTAATTCGTAGGGTGAGCAATCCATATATAGAAAATGTAATAAAAAAAAATCATGACTTGCAGCCGTCTATGCCCCCTCAATTTTGCCACATGTTTATAATTAGTTGGAGGTCAAGAATAGTCAACAAAATTGAAAGACTTGAATCACTTTCTTATTTCTTCTTTGTTACTGATTATTATACCTGTTAGATTACAGTCTACCTTTTCTCCTTAGCAAGCTAGAAAGCTTTCTAATAAAGTAGTTTTCTCTTGAATTACATAATTAAATTCCAGATAATTTTGAAATTATAAACAATTAAAAGTTTAAAAGGATGAGATTTTAAAGTATTAAAGTGCAGATAAGCCTAAATTTTAGCCACATAAAAGACATGCATACAAAAATTTGTTTTATGCTTTTAATCTGTTCCTTGCATAGAACATTATATGTATTACTACGCATGTAAGCCTCCGAGACTGATCTGCAGCAAAAGACGGAATTGTAGAAACATGTCCGATTTAATTAGACATCACGTGCAAACACAAATCTAAGATAATATAAGAAAAATTAGAAGTTGAACTGAATAGAAATGAGCTTATTGATAACAATTCACGGGATGTTTCACCGCCACCACAACATTCCTACACCTTCATCATCTTTTTCAAATTTATACTATAAAACATTCTGGAGATGAAAGAGAGCCATGATCTAGGCTCGAACCGCGACCTTAAGGCCCTTGTAGTATTCCCTATTGTTTTACCGAGCCATAAAGCTACAAAAGCCTAATATGAGATACTAAGAGATTCACTACCTCACTGCATGCAAGGAAAATATCGATGCTCATATAACTGTAAATGCTTTCAGGAACTTGACCCATATGTGGTCCCTTGCTGATAGTTTAGACACAAAAACTGTGAATAGTTATCTTTAGAGGTAAAGACTGATGTCCAGTTTCATGATCTACTAGGAGACATACATAGTGTGCAATTCGTAAGAAAACTCTGTCCAATTAGCTCAGTAAAATAGGTTGCTATCACCATTCTACTATGCATAATACAAATTAAAATACTTCACCTTTATAATGGACAATGACAGTAGATCTATGTATATTTTTGGTAAAAAATAAGTTATCTTAGTCTTATCAGAATGAAGACAGATAAATATATTTGCGCCCTGCTGATTCTCTTAGGTCACAAATGCAAGTCTTTTATCAAAAGTCCGTAATGATAACTCTTATTGCTAATTTATTCAATAATACTTCGAATATGCAGGTAGGGATGGGCTAACTCATAACATGTTAGAGATGATTCATGCACATTGGAAGCGCCAGGAAGTTTGTAAGGTTCGATGCAGAGGTGTTCCAACTGTTGATATGAACAATGTCTGCTACCATCTCGAGGTTGTCTTCTTCAATGCTTTTCAAGCTTAGGTGAACTTTTAATCTACAATTATGTGACATGTTTGTGGACATACTCATAACCAAACATTGCCTTTGTTCTCTTTTGTCATCATCATCCACAACCTTGTCTCCTCTTTTGTACGGTGTTACCTTCTTGTCATGCGAACTATAAATAATTTAAATTATGATGGGGTATCTATACAGATTTCCACTTACCTTGAATGCAAAATAATACGTTAGTAACAAACGGTAAACGACTCTAATCAGGTACTTGCACTTGTAAAAGAAATTACTAAAATGCTTGATGAGCCATGCTTCTCTTTCTAGAATAATATTTTGACTCGATTTATGTTGAATCATGCAAACCTTATAAGAAGAAATGGGTATGAAGTGGTATCACATTTTGCTAAATGAGCTACCAAGAGATAAACATGCCGAGTCCCACCCTCGCTAGTCACATTTAGAAGGTGTGAGCCTCAACAAAGACTTATATCTCTTGTCACCACCTTGCTATTGGAGATTGCAACTCATATCCAAGATCATGACCTTCATTCATTACATCAATTAGGCAAGACATTTTGACATGGGTAAGACACTCCTTTCATGGGCATATCACCATTTGATTTTTCACTGCCTAGCTGTTTGCGCATGCATTTTTCTTGTTTTGGACGTACTCATAAGAACCATATAATTATCTACATGTTGCGTAAAAGACATAATTGTTAAATAAACATTTCAATTTTTGTACAATATAGAGCTGAATGCACCAACATGCAACATTCAAATTATAATTAGAATGACAGTTACTAAGCTATCTTAATGACACATATCTTCTCCAGATGCTTCCATTAAAGATAGTGTATTTGGCATATATAGAGTGAAGGGAATAATTTCATTGTCCACAGCTCTTTCCTTTCTCTCTTGTGTAGCCGGACTTTCCGAGATTCAAAAGGATATAAATTGTTCGAGATGACAAAGGATATAAATTGCCCACCATACTAATGAGCTCAAATACCCCAAGATGCAGAAGGGTATAAATTAGCCAACACAAGTTTATTTGTGTAGGAAGATACACACAAATAATACTCAAAAAGAGCCAATTGTGCCAACCCCTAAGTCATTAAACTACACAAACATGCACGATTAAACTCGACTGTCAAAATTGGTAGAAACCAAAAGATCATCTTCCAAAGTTGACAGAAACCAAACTTAACTATCAAACCTGGCATAAACCAAAATCATTTGTCAAAATTGATAGAAACCAACATCAAATACCGAAATTGGCAGAGTAAAGGATTGTCAAGTTTGGTAAAATAAAAAATTAACCTCCACGCCCCTAACCTGGAAAATATCAAATTTGACCTTCACATCCCTAAACTGGAAAACAATTCCAAACTTAAACTAGAAAATAATTCCAAACTTGACCTCCATGTCCGTAAACTGGAAAATATAAAACTTGGCCTTCACGTACCTCAATTGAAAATATCAAATTTGACCTCGACGTCCCTAAACTGGAATTCATATCAAACTTGACCTCTACGTCCCTAAGCTGGAAAAATACCAAATTTAACCTCTACGTCACTAAATTGGACCCCAAATCCAAACTTCGTTCCAGGTCTTTAAGGCGAACCCAAATCCAAATTCAACCATATCTATTTCATTTAAAACTGTACACTGAGGGTATGCTCTCGGTTAAGCTATGTAAACAAGCGAGCAATCAATGAACTTTGTGTTACTTCATTTATTTTTATTTTTGTTTTATTTATTTGTGCTAACTTGCAGGTCTCTTAGTTGGAGGTTCCTCGATTCAAAGATGGTAACTAACAATAGACTCTTGAATCTATTGGAAGCCATGAACCCACATAATAGTAAAATCCTCTACCGAGGCCGTAGGGTGAACTTTATGGGATCAACATGTAAATTAAAAAAAATTATCTACTTTGACTAGATGTACTTGTTTGCATCTGGTCTAGGGAGACTATTTTGACCCCACAATGCATTGGTAAAATGATGAGACAGTGGAACCTTCAAGTGGTTGTGTGAGGCCTTCAAGAGCTCAATTAGTGGAAATAAAGCGGCCACAATTGATCTTCACAGACGGATCGTAGGCTATTGGTAATGCTATAGCTGCAGTCTGGCCAAACTCATTGCTTTTTGTGTGGCAACTATATAATAATGCCAGAAACACCTAAAAATTTGTCTTTCAAGGTTCAACAATATATGCAGAAGACTTCAATAGATGTATTTTTGAAATTGATGAGGAAGAGCAATTTATATCAGAATGGGAGTCATTATTAGAAAGGTTTAAGCTCAGTAGCAATGCCTGGTTGGCTAAAATATGTGAAGAAATAGACTTTACTGGGACATGGAAGCTATGCTAGCTGAGGATAATATGAATGGTGCACTAAAAGAATATTTTGGATTCAGAAAATCTATTATAGCTTGTTTGGAAACTGATATTTCATTTCAAATTTTGGAATTATATTAATTTTGGTGTAAGGATGTAAAAGGATTTGAGGCTTTGGAATTGGCCCTTAGAGTTTTAACCCTATAATGAACCTGGAATTGTAAATAACAGCCAGAGAGGTGTCATTTCGAATTCCCATTTTATTCCTCAGATCACGATCCGTCCTCGATCCGCTCTCGATCCTTCTATCCGACTCATGATCAAACCATCTCTCTCTCTCTCTCTGTTTCTCTCTCCTCTATAGAAACCCTAGATTCATCTCTCTCGATATCGATCTCGATCTCTTGATCAATGGTTGATTTATCTGGTGAGCTCTAATCCCCCGCTGGAGCTGGTTTAGTGTTTTGGGCAGCATGAGCGGTAATGGCAAAATTGTTGGATTCAATCTCTCACCCTCGAGCTTCCTCAAGATTCAGAAAGGAGACGTCACTGCTTGGTCTGTTGACGGGTCAACTGACGCCATTGTAAGCTTTTATTTGCTCGTCCCCAGTCATTTGCTTGAGATTTTCTGTTGCAAGCAAGCTAATTTGGGCATCATGCGATGAATTATGAGGTGTATACATAGAGTTTTAAGATCCAAAAAGGGAATTTTAGAACTTAAACGTACGATCGTCCTTTCTGCTCATCACTAAATCTAACCAATTGCATTAGATACATGTTATCTGTATTGCTGTTGAATCCTTTCATTTCATTCGCGAGGAGCTGGATGAGAAGAAATTCTCATGTCCGGTTCTGTAGTAGAGGTGGGATTAAGAAAAAACCATCAACTATAACCCCAAAAGAACCAGATTTCGTAAGCAACATAGAGGAAGAATGAAGGGAATATCTTGTCGAGGCAATCATATTAGTTTCGGAAGATACGCTCTTCAGGCACTTGAACCCGCTTGGATCACAGCTAGACAAATAGAAGCAGGGCGAAGAGCAATGACACGATATGATCGCGATGAAAAAATATGGGTACATATATTTTCGACAAACCTAAGGTGGAGCATGGTATTATTAGATATCTCAAATCTAAACCAGTTTATGATCTTTCAAAGAAGAGAAAACTTACCAGAAAAAATATATACCGGAAATACGTGTACTAAATATTTCGTAACTCCAGCTTATGACCGCTTTATTACTCTGAGCTAGGCAGATAATGATGGGGGAGGAAGAGTTTTTGTAGAGGTACATGGTTAAGTATTGTGAGCAGGTTCCTGAAATTGATGATGTTGTTAGGGGTAGGATGGAGCATTTTGGGTTGATTAAAGGAGGTAATGAGGATAAATTAGCAGTTAAGTCATCATCTTGTTTGTGAAGTCTCCTTAACTGCAACACATGACAGGTTAGAGCTATTTCTTTCTGTTTCTAGAATCACATATAGTAGGACAGCTAAGTGTGTATGTATGGCAAATATTGGTGACTGCTAAGTGTGTGTGTGGCCAATGTTGATAGATAATGTGATGGAATATTTATAATAATAAAAAAAATTCTACATATCATAGCATATATAAGCTCGTATAGCATTTATAAGTGCAAAAACATAATTAGTATTGGCAAATATAGATCAAAATTTACCATGGGAAGTTGAAAGCAATACTTCTAAATATTTGTCTTTACCCCGACCTATTAAGAATAGTAGAAGGCAAACTGAGGTTCATTTCAGCTATCTTTTATCACACCTTCAGCTTAACATGTTGAAGCGTGCATTGTCTCAACTTACAGTTTGTACTATTGTCATCGGTTCAACCAAACTCTTCAGTGTTCTTGCTCGATTCTCTTCCGGCGTCTGCCTCCTAACCCTCCAGTCTCCCTCTGTATCTTGTATGTGTTGCTTGTTAGCATTCGTAAATGTCAAATAATGCTATTTGTCAGTGTCGTTTATGAGAAAAGGATAGTTTGGTTAAGTAAAAAGTAAAAGCATAGTTTGGATAAGGATAAGTAAAAAAGTAAAAGGGTAGTTTGGACTTGGTATCTATCCATCAATTGTCGTTTGTGAAAATTTCCAATAGTTTAGTGTAGGGGTCTTGCGCAAAACCCTCAAAGTTCATGGGGTTTCAGTAAAATTTACCTTCTTTGCTCAATACTAAATTTAGCCTTTGAACTTGCTTACAATAATTTATTTTGTGACATAAGGCAGGTTTATGTAACTAGGTACCTTGATGATTGCCAAAGAACTGCATTCTATGAAGGCATTAGCCTTGACACTGAGGATGCTATCAGGCAGAGTCGAGCTTAAGGTTGATGTGTAGTGGAGAAATCAATTCAAGGCATAGATCAGAGAGGAAAGGATGGTTGAGTCAGGTAGCGAGGGTACTCTAAAAAAGAGAAGGGTCCAAGTTTTGGACTTTGAAAATTATTACTTTTATGTTTTATTTTTTTATTTTTATAAATTTTTTAAAGTTGGAAATTGTGATTATGTATATCGATTATGGGAGAGAAATGCCATCAAATTTGGTATTTGTATTATATGTTTTGGCTTGACCTTTAATTTTTGAGAAGATCTCAAATACGTAAGCCGTTTGGATGATATTTGAGAAATAAATATAAGCTTAATGTTTAGGGTCAGGAACTTTTCATTCCATCATGTTTACAATTGAAATATAAGTTGAAATGCAATAGGTTGTTAATCAAATCCAAATTCTAGAATGTAAATTCTTAAGTTTCCCAAATAATGAATTTGGAATTGAGAATTCTAGAATTGAAATTCTAATAATTCCCAAACAATGGAATTTGAATTGAATTACGAATTTCAAATTCTAGAATTGAATTCTAGAAATTCAAATCGATTCCATGAATCCAAACACAATCTCGTACTTTTTTGAGTATTATGAAAACATGGTCAATGATCAACAATATTTAGAACTACAAGCTGATTTCTGGCACGTCAAGGTTTGGTGAAGAATCCTGCTGTAAGAAATCAACTTCAAATATACTGTTTGGATGTTTGCAATTATATTCTAGGATACAAGTCACAAACCTTAAATACACATTTTTGAAGTTTTTTTAGTGAAAATTTGACTAGGATGTGGTTGATTGGAACAAAAATCCACTTTAAATGTGGTTTACTTATAAATTGAAAATGGAAGATGGTTTATATATAATGACCCTATTTTTAAGGTGGTTTTCATGAGAGGGGAGGAAACTCTATCTAATAACCTAAAGGGAGGCTAACTTTGGGTACCTATTAAAAGAACTCTATGATTTGAGGGACCTAATAGTAATTTCATGCACTGACAGACAGCTTTCAAAGCATTGAAGATTTTAGGGACTAATATCTGAAAAAACCCGAGCAAACCCCTCATTGCTGCTACTCTCCTACTCAGTCTATATATTCATCTTTTTTATACCTTTAGTTTGTAATTCTTTACTCAATTTTGTTTGAGAAGGCAAATAAATAGCTAGTTATATCACCATGGAGAAATTCCCTTTTTTTTTGCATCTAATTAATTGGTAGATTGCATAATTTGTTGAGTGAATAAATTTAAGGATACTGCCTTGTCAATATTCCATGCATGTATGATTTAAACAAGAATAAGAGCAGATCCCTAACATTAATTACTTATCTGTTCTTACAAATTTGTTGTTGCCTTATTATGTACATATATGATGAGGAAATCTCTCACACATTATCTGCACCCACACCAAATTATGAGAAAACCGCTCTATGCTAAGGAGCTTGGGTTCTAATTTATACCTCTTTCCTTTTTTTTTTTTTCCTTCAGTCCTTCGACTTCGTCAGAACCTTAGTTTGAGGAAAAAGCTTTCTCAAGAAAAAGTAGACAAAGATGCTAAATACTTATATTTTCAAAGAACAAACCTTCATTGAGTTTTACTTCTTTCAGATTTTCACATTCTTTAGGCTAGGTGTTGCTTTAACTTGTTTTAAGAAGCTGAAATAAGGACAAAAAGTAACGAGAATGAGGAAGCGAAAAGTTGATTTTTCTTTTCTTTATAAATAGGGACTAGGAGTAGGGACGGTTTTAATTTAACGATGATTTTCTAAAATTTTGGGTATTTAAATTTGTCTAAGTATGATCTTGATTTTTAATTTGGCTTTTTAGGTGAATATAAAATTAGAGGTCCATGTATTAGGTTCCAATATTAGAGAGTTAGCGTGCGTATGCGGTAAGCTCAGTATATGCAAGCTTTATGTACGTAGTTTAGGCATTTCTTTGTAAACTTTCACAGGTGTTTGTCATGAAGTCGATCGGCTAATATAAAATTTTGCCTCACATATCCTATGTGCAGTATAATTGTTCATCAATTGACTCTGATGAATTCATCAGTAAGTACAAGGTATTTCATTAATTTGTTTCATCTATAGTTCATGTTATTTTACATAGCTTGCTAAGATTCCTGGGACGCAAGTTTATATGTATTGCGAAAGCAATCCGCTCGACTTTCATTCTTCACGCTACTTTTATTCTGAAGACAAAAGGTTGGAACCGATACTGAAACATGCAGCTAATTATGAACCAAAGCGCCAATAATGAGTGCTAGCTTGGCGAGTTTCATAGCATCATCTTCTTCTCTAGCCATCGGCGACTTCTGCCCCAACTCCGTCCAAGAATCAATGCATGTCATAGTATTAGTCCCCACAGAACTCATGTCCTTCACAATCGACCAAGAATCTCCAGATTTTAATTTTTCAATGAGCACCTTGAGAACTGCAATGGCTGATACATCAGTATCCACACAGGTCTCAAGAGCCCGTTTGCTTAGTTTGGGCAAACTGTCGTCCTTCAGCAGCTCCTTTGCCTTGGCCAAGTTGCTCGTAATGTTGGTGTTTGTTAGGGTCACAGCTATAGTGGCAAGGCCTGATCATAACAGATAAACAAAATTAATAATCTAAATTTGACCCTAAAATTAATAACAGGACAAATTAGGAATATTATATAATACCTAGAGTGTCGGCTTCTTCGCTCCCCGGAACAACCTGAAGAGTTGTTATACAAAAGTCAACATCGAAACCAGTTGATATTTGCTTGCATGTTTCTTTGAGCGTGGCATCAACAGAGAGCAGGGTGACGAGGAGAATAGCAGCTATGAGGGTGGAGGTAAATCCTTTCATATTTTTTCTTATTGTTTGTGAAATCTGTGATCTTCTTTTTTTTATTTTTTTTCGGAATACTATCTACAACTTTATTTCAGAAGAGACGTATATTGCTAGTTTTATATGGTTGGACAAACCCAGGGCCCAATAGAGCAGGATCGCAGCTAAAGTATTGCAGAAGTAATAAAGAACACACAGATTTACGTGGAAAACCCCCTAAATAAATTTGGGGTAAAAACCACGGGCAAGAATAGACGAATTCACTATGAGGAAAAATTTAGGAGGATTACACACTCTCTTTTACAAGGAGATACTCTCTCTATTATTTTCTCTCACTTCTATATGTAGAGGAGTTGTTTCTGGGATTTTTGGGATGATTTGAACTTAACGCCTGGGGGCTATTTATAGCTCCATTTGTGGTAGGTGAGCACTGTTGCTACAGTATTTACTACTGATCGCTACGGATCGTGAAGTGAGTCTGCGGTTGGTGGTAATCAGAGCAATTATGGCTTTTCTAACAATCTCCCACTTGAAGATTTGATTGAGTATCAATCATATCTTCACACCATTCTTTCTATCTTGTCATCTTCATGTTGCTTACGTTTCTATCAGACCACAAGAGGATCTACACCAAATAAACTTGTCAGTATTGATTGCTTTTGTTAAAAAATCTGCTGGGTTGTCTTTGGTGTGAATTTTCTGCATATCCACGGTTCCTTCCTCCACATTCTCACGAACGAAGTGGTACTGAACTCGAATGTGTTTGGTCTTTGAATGAAAGGCTAGATTTCTTGCCAAATGCAACGCACTCTGACTGCCACAAAAGAGAGAAGTCTTCTTTTGTTCATGGCCGAGTTCCTCCAGCACCATCTTCAACCATATCGCCTCTTTACTAGCTTGTGTAGCTGCTACATATTCTGCTTCTGTTGTTGAAGTAGCCACAATTGACTGCAGTTTTGAAACCCAGCTTACAGCTCCGCCAGCAAATGCAAATACATAGCTTGTGGTGGATTTGTTATTATCACGATTACCTGCATAATCAGAATCAACATATCCACTGACAATAAAATCAGATCCCCCATAACATAATGCAACATTTATGGTCCCTTTGATGTATCTTAGGATCCTCTTTATATCATTCCAATGCTCTTTACTAGGATTCGCCATGTATCGACTAACCACTTCCACTGCTTGTGCAATGTCTGGTCTTGTACAAATCATCGCGAACATCAAACTTCCCACTGCTGATGCATACGGTACTCGAGACATCTCCATCCTCTCTTCTTCACTGCTGGGACACATATTGGAGGATAATTTAAAATTAATAGGAAGTGGGGTAGAAATTGGCTTACAATCTTGCATGTTGAAGCGTCGTAAGATTTTCTTCAAATAATTCTTCTGAGAAAGCCATATCTTCCTATTATTTCTGTCTCGGTAAATTTGCATCCCTAGAATCTTGTTTGCGGATCTTAAATCCTTCATTTCAAATTCCCTAGCCAATTGAGCCTTCAATTCTTTAATATGATCTTTGTTGGGGCCTACAACCAACATGTCGTCAACATACAACAACAAAATAACAAAGTTATTTTCGCCACACCTCTTGAAATATGCACAAGGGTCTGAATTGAGTCTGTTGTATCTAAGGCTCATGATGAATGAGTCAAATCTCTTGTACCAACACTTACCTTGACCGGTAGCATTGTAAATTTGTTTAGCCTGCAAATCAAGTTCTCTTTTTCTTTTTCTTCAAAACCTTCTGGTTGGAGCATATAAATTTCTTCTTTAAGATCTCCATGAAGAAATGCTGTTTTCACATCTAGCTGTTCTAGATGTAAGTCAAATATAGCGCTCATCACCAGGACTACTCGAACTGTTGTAAGTCGAACTACGGGAGAAAATATTTCATTAAAATCAATACTTTCTTTCTGAGCATATCCTTTGACCACCAATCTAGCACGATATCGCTCCACTTGATCATTGCCATTTCGCTTGATCTTGTAGACCCATTTATTTCCAATAGTCTTCCTTCCTTGTGGTAACGTTACAAGTTCCTAAGTTTTATTCTTATGGAGAGCTTCAATTTCTTCCTGCATTGCTGCCATCCACAAAGATGCGTCTGTGTTGTTTACAGCTTCATGAAAAGTTGATGGCTCTCCATCCTCCGTTAGAAGACAGTATGCAACGTTACTCTCAGTAATATACTGAAAGTGCCTGGTGGTCTCTCACGAGTTGACCTTCGAACTTCTGGATCCTCGGCTTTGACTGGTTCTTGTACATCATGCTCCGGTGCTGCTTTAGAAGAATCTTAATTATTTTCTACCTGAATATCTAGAGTCTCTGAGTCCTTCCCCTCAGCCGCTCTTCTCTTTGCGGTTGGTTCTCTACAAAGATAACATCTCTGCGATGATAACCTTGCGGGTAGTGGGATCCCACAGCGATACCTCTTTACTCCATCAAGATACCCTAAGAATATACATTTCCTAGATTTTGAATCCGACTTTGTAATTTCTTAAGCTTGTACATTACGCATTAATCGGACTTTCAAATATATGGAGGTTGGAATAATCACCGGCTTGCCACCCACATCTCCATGGTGTCTTCAAGCAGATTGCGGTTGATGGAGATCGATTCACCACATAACAGCGGTTTTATCGCTCACCAAAAGACTTTCTCCAGATTTACAGTAGCCAACATTGCTCTGGTTCTTTCCAACAGAGTTCTGTTCATCAGCTCTGCTACTCCATTTTGTTGTGGAGTATACGCCGTATTGAATTGTCTTTTGATGTCTTCTTGCTTGCAGAATGCGAGAAATTCACCGTCTGTGTATTCTCCTCCATTATCTGACCTCAAGCACTTGATCTTCTTGTTAGATTCAAGCTCGACTCGCACTTTGTAGGCTTTAAAGACTGAGAACACATCCGCCTTCTTCTTGATAGGGTACACCCAACATTACCGGGAGTAATCGTCAATAAAGGACACGAAATACTTCGCACCTCCCATAGATGTAACTGGTGCTTGTCATACATCAGAATGAATCAGTTCCAGAATAGTATTGCTTCTAGAACTCGATGTGTTGAACTTCAGCCGATGCTGCTTGCTTGTAACACAATGCTCACAGAACGGAAGAGCTACCGATTTGAGCCCAAGAAGCAGGTTCTGATCGGAGAGAATCTTTAAACCTCGTTCTGACATGTGGCCTAGTTTACGGTGTCACATCATGGTTTCTTCTTCTCCACAGCTGGTTGATGCCACACATGAATCAGCTTCCTGCAGAGTCTCTCCCTTGAGCATGTACAGATTTGCAGCTATCTTTTCTCCTTTGATTACCACAAGCGCCCCTCTAACAATCTTCATGATCCCATTTGCTATATGAGTTTTGCATCCGAGCTCGTCTAATTGTCCCAAAGATAACAGATTCTTCTTCAGGCCCTTCACATGTCGCACATCTTGAATAGTGCGTATTGTACCGTCAAACATTTGAATTTTAACAGTACCAATATCACAGATCTCCAAGGCATGATCATTGCCCATGAATACAGAACCCCTTGAGATAGGTTCATATTTGTGAAACCATTCCTTCCGGGATGTCATGTGCCAAGAAGCTGCTGAATCTAGAAGCCAGGCGTCAGCAAACCTCTTCCTGCCTTCATCAACAGTGTTTGCTCCACTGTATAAGATTTTACCATCGTCTGATGTGCTGACAACGCATCCTTGAGATGTTGATGGCTCTGAAGACTTTTTATCACCACTCTTCTTATTGTGCCAACACTCCAACTTGACGTGCCCCTTCTTGCCACAGTTGTAGCATTTGATATGCTTCTTACTCCTTGACTTCGATCTACCACGAGCATGACTCCCACTGGAGCATGGTTCCGTTGATCTTCCTCTCGTCACCGATAAGGCCTCAACTTGTTGCGAACTTGCCAGCCTGTCTTCCTTATTTTACCGCATTTTTTCCGTATCAACGGGCCGCAACGTCGTCAAAACTAGCTTCTCCGCAAGGACGTTATTTGTGAGGTTGATGATGAGTTGATCATACGAGTCAGGTAGACTCTGAAGTAGAAGCTCCGCACGTTTATTCACACTGATTGCATGTCCTAACGTTGTGAGCTGGGAGAACAATGTGTTTAGGGTGTTGATATGGTCGGTCATCGATGTAGATTCCGCCATCCGGAGAGTGTAAAGTCTTCTTTTTAAAAAGATTTTATTGTGCAAGGACTTCGCCTCATATAGCTTTGTTAGAGTATCCCAGATCTCCTTTGCTGTCTTCTTCTCCTCTATGCTGGACAGCACCCCGTCTGCTAATGCCAGATGGAGATTTGCTATAATATTCACGTCCATTTCGTTCCACTTCTTATCATCTGTGATGTCCGCCGGCCTTTCACCGATGGCCGCTAGGCAATTATCTTTTCTCAAGATAGCCTTTATCTTCAACTTCCACAACGAGAAATTACTCCCGTTGAATTTCTCGATCTTGAAATTCTCGAACTTTGCCGCCATTGCTTCTACCACTAACAAGAACTCCTTACTATCTCAGTGAACAAGACCTTATTTATGAACAAGACCGTATTTATAAATAGTAACCGTACTTGTGAACAAGATCAGATTTGTGAACTGCAGACTGCACCGTGAATAGTACCCAGTACCTTCCAGAGAGTAAATGATATCTAGCTTATTTTCTGATGTGAAAGATCCACCTTGGTGGCGCCCACGAGCATAATGATAAGCGATATAAATACCCTAAGCCAGGCTCTGATACCACTTGTTGGGACAAACCCAGGGCCCAATAGAGCAGGATCACAGCTAAAGTATTGTAAAAATAATAAAGAACACACAGATTTACGTGGAAAACCCCCTAAATGAATTTGGGGTAAAAACCAATGGCAAGGATAGACGAATTCACTATGAGAAAAAATTTAGGAGGATTACAATCTCTCTTTTACAAGAAGATACTCTCTCTATTATTTTCTCTCACTTCTATATGTAGAGGAGTTGTTATTTCTGGGATTTTTGGGATGATTTGAACTTAACGCCTGGGGACTATTTATAGCTGCGTTTGTGGTAGGTGAGCACTGTTGCTACAGTATTTTCTACAGTGCTGCTACAGTGACGATAGGTGAGTCTGCGATTGGTAGGTACTGTAGCAATTGCGGCTACTGTAGCAATTGTGGCTTTTCTAACATTATAACCAGGAAGAAAATTCATTTTTGGCATCTAATTAATCAGACGCTTCATTTTATATATATATATATATATATATATATATATATATATATATATATATATATATATATATATATATATATATATATATATATATATATATATATATATATATATGCTAGGTAAAATATTAGTCATCTTTATTTCCTATTTTGATCCGTGCCTAATTTTGGTCAGGCCGTTTTCCTCGTCCAATTCCTAGCTCTATGTGGACAATGAGTAAGGCAATTAAGCTAATTGAACCCTCTCCCTTTCCTTTTTTTTTCATTTAATGGGTTATTTTCTCCCAAATTTACGAGTTAAAATATCTTTAACATTTAATTAGATTTTTATCCATCCTTTTAATTGAACCGTATAGTGTACGTGCGTTGCGCGTAGAGATACGTGTCAGTCCTGGTGTTGGGCTTATCTTTGTTCTTCTCTTGGAGAGAAGAGAACGAGTAGTAGTTATTGAGAACTTATCAGTAAATTAGTGAAGTGTTAATGATATTGAATGACTTAAATTAATAGATAGCCGAGTTTAATACGTAGAGACTAAATGGGTAAGTTATGGGCGACTGTGAATAAGTAACTCACGTTAATAAACATGTTGTCATTCTAATAAAGTACTTTTCTCTTGAATTACATAATTAAATTCCAGATATTTTCAAACAACTGAAAGTGTAAAAGGATGAGATTTTAAAGTATTAAAGTGCAAATAAGCCTAAAATTTAGCCACGTAAAAGACATGCAGACAAAAAATTGTTTTATGCTTTCTTAATCTTTTCCTTGCATGGAACATTATATGTATTAATACGTACAAGCGTGCTTCCGAGACTAATCCGCACCAAAAGACGGAATTTTAGAAACATGTCCGGATTTAATTAGACATCACGTGCAAACACAAATCTAAGATCATTTAAGAAAAATTAGAAATTGAACCGAATAGAAATGAGCTTATTAATAATAATTAATTCTCCGGGATGTTTCACCACCACCGCAACATTCCTACACCTTCATCATCTTTTTCAAATTTATACTATAAAACATTCCGGAGATGAAAGAGAGCCATGATCCAGGCTCGAACCGCGACCTTGCGTCCTTGTAGTAGTATTCCCTGTCGTTTATGCTTGAAGATTCTCTTATTACTACAAGGCGAGCATGTGAAGCTTTCTTCTCTTTTCTCTATTTGAACTTCTTACTTGATTCATCAAGGTAAATGTGCCAAGCTTTTCTTCTCTTATAACAAATTTAGATTAACCATCAAACGTAACGGAGAATTTTCATGCACCAAATAGAAAAGTGATCATACACAACATGTGAAGCCTCTAGTAATATCCATGTTTGAACAAGTTTATTTGTGAAAACTTCCCTATATTAGCTACAATTGCTGTTATATAACAAATTTCAGCTTCATTGTAACACTGAAGATTGGAATCATCAATAGTTTTATGTCTTTTTCACTTAATTTGATTTTAGGCATTTAATTATAGTTTAAAATGTGGGATGCATGCATGTGAAATGGAGGAATTGTAGAAGTTTAGCAGAGAAGAAGGCAGCTCAATTTGGCGAAGTATAAACAAACCACATGGGTACTTTCATCTCATTTTTCACACACAAATTTTGAATGAAAGAAGTTTCTCCCAAGTCCGTACTCTTTTGGAAACAAAACAAACAAGTGTGTGAGTGATGCTTTCTGAATATAGGGATTTGAGCAAGTATTTTGTTCATGAAGCACTGTGACTTTGGAAACAAAATTGATTTTTGCTCTTTTGGGTATGAGTAGAATTTGTTAAGGATTGAGCTCCTTTCGGTAGATATCTGGATTAAGTGGCATAATTACCTTTTATATTTGTTCGCGGGGAAAGTTGCTTTGTTATTCATTGTTATTTGAACTTGTTTACAGCTTCGTTGGCCTACAACAAAATTCAAACAAAGAGAAAATGCCTTTTTATTTCAAGGCGTACATTGAAAACGGAAATTACAACTTCTTCCTGTATGAACAAACACGAGGATCTCTATTTTCCGATCCCGCTATGCGGGTTCTTTGCCCGTAGGGACTTTTATTCGCTCGTGGACCACCGCGCAATTCAGATCCTGGTAAATACCCGGGTTCTGGAACTACAGACGTAGAGGGGCTCGTTTCACGAAGGAAACAAAGCGCCTAAGGGGATCGCACTCACGGCGAGAGGATCGCTCGCGGGATCACACTCACGGCGAGAGGATCGCCGAGCGGGTGAGATCTACGAGGAGAAATCACGGCTATCCCCGAAGGGTAACTGCAGCCTCGACCGGATTTGCTTACCTCGCGATCGTAGATCTGACGTCGACCGAACTCGTGCTCGCCGGTGCTCGGAACTGTGCGTCGACGGCCAGAATCTCGCGAGAGCTCTCTTCCCAATATCAGAAAATCCAACCTTTGAAGCTGAGCACCCCTCAGACTATTTATAGGATAACAAAAAAAGGTTGCCGTCGCCGACACCATGGTGTCGCCATTGGCCGGACATCATTTGTGTCCACCGGACACCAAACGGTGTCCGGGTTTCGGCCGAACGCCGTTTGGCTCCTCGGTTTGGTTGGTCTTCGGACTTTTTTCGCGACGTTTTGTCTCGATCTTGTCGTTGTCGTCCTAAGTCCATGTCCAATTCATTTCTTTGTTGACTCGGAATTCGGTTGGTTCAATCGCGCGATGAAGTTAAGTGGACGACCGATTCTTGTCTCGTCGCCGTTCAATCCAAATAATCTTCGCCGAATCTTATTGATTTTGAAGCTTTGTTGTTGGGTTTATCCCACGCTTATGTAAGCTCGCTGGCTTATATGCATCGCTGGCTTGCTTCATGTGTTCCTCGGCTCGCTGATGCGCTTGCGGCATAGTCAACGCCGTCGGATGGGTCGTCGGTTGTTAACCCCCGCCACGAGTTTCGTTCGAATCGATAAGCAATTTTTATCGCCTACAGATACCCCCTCCAAAGCGTCTCAGTCTCGATTCTTTGGCGAGTCTGGGATGTTTTGGATATGATGAGCCCTTCACCCTTCAATCGGCGTGATAGGACTTGTGAGTAACCTTGGTGTTTGATCTCTCCACTCCTTTCAGTCTTTCCAGTGCTTTGTAGGATTGCTGAAAGTATTACGGTGCTGCATTTTTTTGTCTGACCGTTGTCGAGATCTTGACCAGAAGTCGGTAGATAAATTTCTTTTGAGATTAGCTCCAGCATTTGACTCCTCCAATTCTCTCAGGTTCTCCAGTGCTTTGTAGGATACCTGGGGGTGTTACGGTGCTGCATTTATTGCTTGACCGTTTGTTGGAATTTCGAACTGTAGCTAATTGAGTTCATTTGTTGTTGACTCGTGTCGGTGAATTGTCGTCCAATTGACCATCGAGATTCCTCCGTTGATCGGGGAATCCTTCACTGCGACGCGTTAATTGGCGTCAAACCATATGGATTTTAGCCTTCAATCGGCAAGTGCAACGCGTTGACCGGCGTGCGATCTTACGTGGATCCGAACTGTTGATCAGTGAATCACTCGGCGACGACGCTTTGGTTGGCATTGTTACTATGTTACTCCTTATTGGAGTACGATTATCCACTGTGGGAGGAATTCTTCTTGGGATTTTATTCCAATTCCAAACTGTTGACTGATGGGCCTTCCGGCGCACGAATCGGCATTGATACAGTAGGAGGAGTTCTTTCAAGGTAGAACGCGTTGTCCGGCGTCAATATAAGTCTTGTCAGAATTCATCAATTTATCCCTCTTTGAGGTTCCATAATGGCAGGAAATTGAGGGTTATCGAGTTATCCCTAAGAATATTTTTTATGGAAATATTCTTCCGGGAACTTCTCGACAAATTAGGAAACAGTTTATACTCGTAATCCTATTTGGAGTAGGATTAGGCGACGCGTTGATCGACGTCGATATAATCCGCATGATCGAATTATCCCTAAGAATATTTCTTATGGAAATATTCTTCCGGGAACTTCTCGATAAATTAGGAAACAGTTTATACTCGTAATCCTATTTGGAGTAGGATTAGGCGACGCATTGATCGACGTCGATATGATCCGTATGATCGAGTTATCCCTAAGAATATTTTTTGTGAAAATATTCTTCCGGGAACTTCTCGACAAATTAGGGAACAGTTTATACTCATAATCCTAGTTGGAGTAGGATTAGGGCTTACGCTGATTAGATGCCGATGCGATCCGCAATCGAAGTTATCCCTAAGAATATTTTTGTGAAAATATTCTTCCGAACTTCGACAAATTAGGAACAGCTTTATACTCGTAATCCTAGTTGGAGTAGGATTAGGGCTTAGCGCTGATTGGCCGATGTAATCCGCACAATCGAGTTATCCCTAAGAATATTTTTTGTGAAAATATTCTTCCGGGAACTTCTCGACAAATTAGGGAACAGTTTATACTCATAATCCTAGTTAGAGTAGGATTAGGCGACGCGTTGATTTGCGTCGACGCTATCCGCGGGGTGTTATCCTGCCGAATAAATCTTCAGAATCTTTCCAAATATAGCGGAGGGGGTAGGAGCCAATCAACGGACTGATTTGGCACTATTTTGACATCCAAATAAGGTTCCAATTAGGACTCCTAATTAAGGGCTGATTAGAGTCCTAATTAGAATTGATTTGGGCCCATTAGGAGTTGTTATAAATACCCATGCCCCTCCTTTTCCTCTGACCTAGGCCGGCCCCCCCTTTGGCTCTCTTTATTTTTGGTTTTCGTCTCATCTCTCGCCGTCTCATCTCTCTCAAACAACGAGGTACACGCACGAGTGTTTTGCAACGTCTTTTTCTTCTTCTTCTTTTTTCTTTTTATTCTTGTAGGCGGTGATGACGCGGACCATGAGGGAGACCGACGGCATGGGCGCTGGCCATGGGCGCAAGGCGTATGCGCCATGCGGCCGGTATTCGGCCAGTTGGCATAGCCATTGCTGGCTGCGATTTAAGGCCTAGGCGCCACGGCTGAAGGCGACAAGGCTACTGGGTTGTGGAGCGGGGCCATGTTTGAAATGGCGCCGTCAGGCCGCCGCGGTTTCGCTTGGTCTCTTGAGTAGGGCACCTTGTGCTTTGGCTGTGGCTGCCGAGCCACCGACTTGACTAAACGGGCTTTTTGTCAATTCGCTGATTTTTCAACCGCATATCTGACTTTATTTTGTCCTTTTTTTGCAGTTTCCGATGTCGTCGCAAAGATCTCATGCTCAAAGGGGTCGATCAACTCGTATGCCGCGTGAATGCACGCCTCCTTCTTTGGTGGTGCGCCAAGATTATTATCTTCTCGTGATATATATTGTATCCCGCTTTCTCCTTTGTGAGGCGATTGGGAAGAGCCAAATCCTCCTTTGTGGGGATCGACGCTCAGATTGTGTACACTCGCACACCCCGCTTCTCCTTTGTGAGGCGATTGGGAAGAGCCGAGATTCTCCTTCGTGAGGATTGGGGCCTCAAAGATCACCCGTCTCGATATCTTTAGCGGGAGCGATTTCATACCGTACCCCTACTCTGTAGAACGGGATATATTGTCGCTTTGTTTACGTGACTATATTTATCGCTCTCCCGTATTCGATACGGATGAAATCGCCATAATTATAAGGTCGCGGACTCAATCTATGTAAGATGAATTCAACGCCTTTTACTAACCCAATATTTTCCGATTTCGCTTGATTATTCCTCCTGAGCTTTCCGACTTACGCTGTTGATGGACGCTCCGACGCTTCCTCGTCTATTTTGAAGGCTCCAAATGTCAAGTCTCGATTCTTAAGGTCATCCGGGAGAATACCTCTTTCCACCGAGGAAGCGAACCGCAGCGAGGCAAACACCCGCAGGAGGAAACCAAATAAGGCTCGAGCCTACTATCATAATTTCGATGACGAAGTCCGAGATCGCTTCCATCATCCGATCCGCTTTCCTCACAAATTTCACCAAATCGATTTCCCAACCCTTCGAGTATTAGGAGTGGAGGCCCTGTGTTAATCTTGACGGACCACTTCCACGGATTCAACCTATCGCCGATTGCCCCACAAAATCACTGCTCCTCGATTCCGGGCCGGATGGGTCTCCTTCACCTTTGAGAATGGTTTGAAACAGCGATCTCTATTATCGAGGTTAGATGGGCGACCTTTATGGTCTTCTATCCATTCATATTGATTTGGGCCCATTAGGAGTTGTTATAAATACCCATGCCCCTCCTTTTCCTCTGACCTAGGCCGGCCCCCTGGCTCTCTTTATTTTTGGTTTCGTCTCATCTCTGCCGTCTCATCTCTCTCAAACAACGAGGTACCGCGAGTGTTTTGCAACGTCTTTTCTTCTTCTTCTTTTTTCTTTTTATTCTTGTGCGTCTGCGAATGAGCGGACGCGAGAAGACCGATCGGCAAAGCGTGGCTCCTTGGCGAGGCGTAGCGCCAGCGCCCGTATTTCTTTACGCCAGCGCCCGCGCCATTACTGCAGCCAATGGCCGTATGGCCAGTACGGCGCCCCTATGCGCCAGCGCCTCGTGGGTATTTGGCCCGGTGCCGGCAGCCGGCCGGCCGGGCGCTTCGCTGGCGTGCTTCAGCGCGGTCTCGGTTGAGCTAGGGCACCGTTGGTGCCTCCGATTAGGTGGCGAGCCGCGACTTGACCAAGCGGGCTTCTTTTCGAATTGCTGATTTTTCAGCGCATATCGACTTTATTTTGTCCTTTTTGCGGTTTCCGATGTCGTGCAAAGATCTCATGCTCAAAGGGTCGATCAACTTCATTATTGCGTGAATGCGCCTCCTTCTTTGGTGGTGCCCGGCGTTATTATCTTCATATATACGTTGTATCCCGCTTAGCTCTCCTTTGTGCGATTGGGAAGCGAAATCCTCCTTTGTGGGGATCGGCGCTTCAGATTGTACACTCGTTCGACCCGCCGTTCTCCTTTGTGAGGCGATTGGGAAAGCGAGATTCTCCTTCGTGAGGATTGGGGCCTCAAAGATCACCGATCTCGATATCTTTAGCGGGGCGATTTCATCTGCGTACCCTACTCGTAGAGCGGGATATATTATCGCTTTGTTTACGTGACTATATTTATCGTTCTCCGGGTATTCGTCTGGGATGAAATCGTCATACGTTATAGGTCGTGACTCAATCTATGTAAGATGAATTCAACGCCTTTACTAACTGAATATTTTACGATTTCGGTTGATTATTCCCGAACCTTCGGAGCTTCGCAGCGGTTGATGGGCATCAGGCGCTTCGTCTATTTTGAAGGCTCCAAATGTCAAGTCTCGATTCTTAAGGTCATCACGGAATACCTCTTCCATAGAAGCGAACCGCGTGAGGCAAACACCGCAGGAAGAAACCGGCTGAGCCTACTATCATAATTTGGGATGGCGATGCGAGAGATCGCTTCCATCATCCGATCCATCGCCTTCCTCACCCTCCGGTAAATGGGATTTCCCCAGCAGTATAGAGGTAGCGGTGGGGCCCAGTTAATCTTGACGGACCACTTCCACGGATTCAACTATGTAGAGATTGCCACAGGCCAATCTAGCATTCACGATTCGGTTACGTGATGGGTCTCCTTCATTTCTTTGGAGAATGGTTTGAAAGCAGCGATCTCTATTATCGAGGTTAGATGGGCGACCTTTATGGTCTTCTATCCATTCATATTGAGTAGCTTGGGGGATTCCCATGTCGGTGGTCTCGGTGGCTAATCATTGTGAGCAAAAGCATCGGTGGCTAACTCTTGCGTATCGTGTGGATAGTTTAGCTTTTCGACTCATGCAATGAGGTGTCGACGACTCATCGGCGAGCTGGATCAAGGCTTCGTGAGCGCATTTAGCGAGAGATATCGAGCAAGAGGTCATTTCGCGAACTCATATGGCGGCGGCGTCGCTGCGGCGTCGAATAAATTTGTACCACACCCATGTCAATACGAGGAATCGGGGTATTCAAGGAAAACGTTGAAAGAATTTCAGCGTGAGTGCACGAGTCGGGGCGTCGCGAGCGTGAAAGCAAGTCCTCGAGCGTCGTCGGGAACATCGGTACTATTACTCGAACTTCGAAGAGGAACGAGAAGCCAAAGCTTCGGGTTCGGCGAAAGCGGAGAAACTACAGCCGTCAAAGGCGACCTCGCTTCCTTCACATTACTAGATTGCCCAATGAAGTCGGCGTGTTGCTTTGGTCGAGACTTTTCGTTCTCTTTGTTCGAACGCGTCATTGTGATTTTTGTCTAGATGTATTATCACAATTTTGTTTGAATCGATTGTCTCGACAATTGTAGCTCCTTTTATATTTGCTTCAAATGAATAAGATTTATTCCTTTCATTGCTTATTATGATTCTTTTATTTCGTCTGAAATAATTAACCATAATACTTATAGGATTTTTGGCAAATCCTCAGCCATCAACGGATTTGATTAGCCTTTACCAACTACCGTTTGAATTGGGCTAGCATGTAGATTATCTAAATCCGCTCTACACCGCGGCGTTGTGCTAAAAGAATAAAACTCTCTTAGACTTATTGCTACGATGTTGAATACGTAGGTTTCGTCATCTTTCACGGGAATAGACTACCCGGCAACGCGTGTGAGGCGTTGACTTTAAGGTTTTTGGCAAACCCTCAGCCCTCAACGGATTTGATTAGCCTTTACCAACTACCGTTTGAGTTGGGCTAGCGCACGGATTATCTGGATCCGTTCCGCACGCGACGTTGTGCTAGAAGAATGAAACTCTTCTAGACTTATTGCTATGATATTGAATACATAGGCTCGGTACTCTTTTACGGGCAAGAGACCACCCGGCAACGCGTGTGAGGCGTTGGCCTAATCCCTTCTTAGGCTTCGGGATGAAATACCCCAGAATCGAACTCTGGTGTCTTCTTCAATCAGAAAAAGACTAAACCGGCAACGCGTGTGAAGCGTTGGCTTTATCCTTCTTAGGCCGGGATGAAATACCCAGTCGAACTCTGGTGTCTTCTTCAATCGGAAAAAGACTAAACGGCAGCAGCGTGTGAAGCGTTGGCTTTATCCCTTCTTAGGCCGGGATAAAATATCCCGAATAGAACTCGGTGTCTTCTTCAATCGGAAAAAGACTAAACGGCGGCAGCGTGTTAGGTGTCGACTTTAGTGTTATTGGCCAACCCGACCTTCGCGGGTTTGATAAGCCTTTACCAACTGGTTTGAGTTAGGCTAGCATGTAGATTATCTAAATCCGCTCTACACGGCGTTGTGCTAAAAGAATGAAACTCTCTTAGACTTAATGCTACGATGTTGAATCACGTGAAGCCGTCTTTTCGGGAAACTCGGCAAACCCAGCGTGTTAGGCGTCGACCTATCCACTTAGGATTAGGGATCAAATTCCCAGTCGAACTCTGGTGTCTTCTTCAATCGGAAAAAGACTAAACCGGCAACGCGTGTGAAGCGTTGGCTTTATCCCTTCTTAGGCTTCGGGATAAAATTCCCCAAAATTGAACTCTGGTGTCTTCTTCAATCGGAAAAAGACTAAACCGGCAACGCGTGTGAGGCATTGGCTTTATCCCTTCTTAGGCTTCGGGATAAAATACCCCAAGATGAATCTTGGTGTCTTCTTTTGACCGGAGAATGACTGAACCGGTTTAAGATTGATTGAGGTGGGAAAGGAAGAATGTATTCTTATTTCCCGAAGGTGGAGAGGAAGGAGGATCTTGTCTCCTATCTCCGGGGAAGGGACGAACAAGAGAGGAAGGTTTTGTATCCTATCTCTTGTCGATAGAGAGGAAGGAGGATCTTGTCTCCTATCTCCGGGTAAGGGATGAACAAGAGAGGAAGGTTTTGTATCCTATCTCTTGCCGATGGAGAGGAAGGAGGATCTTGTCTCCTATCTCCTGTAAGGGATGAACAAGAGAGGAAGGTTTTGTATCCTATCTCTTGCGGTGGAGAGGAAGGAGGATCTTGTCTCCTATCTCCCAAGGGATGAACAAGAGAGGAAGGTTTTGTATCCTATCTCTTGCCGCTGGAGAGGAAGGAGGATCTTGTCTCCTATCTCCTGTAAGGGATGAACAAGAGAGGAAGGTTTTGTATCCTATCTCTGTCATGGAGAGGAAGGAGGATCTTGTCTCCTATTTCTGTAAGGGATGAACAAGAGAGGAAGGTTTTGTATCCTATCTCTTGCCGCTGGAGAGGAAGGAGGATCTTGTCTCCTATCTCCCGGTGCCTAAAGGAAGGATTTTGTCCCGTTTCCAACGAAGAAACTAAAAGTGGGATCTCCACCGAGAATCTTGAAAGGCTTAAACTAAGAGTGGGATCTCCACTCCGAGAATCTAAGACAAGAGAGGAAGGTTTTGTATCCTATCTCTTGTTGATGGAGAGGAAGAATGGATTCTATCTCCTGGTTCTGAAGAGGAAGGATGTGTCCTATCTCCAGGTGAATGTGGGAAAGGAAGAATGTATTCTATTTCCCGATGAGAAACTAAAAGTGGGGTTTCCACTCTGAGAATCTTGGAAGGGTACGGATAGCTCGCTTTTATAGGATTGCAACTGAATTTGAGTGGACCTCTCGTCGGGCGTGAATCGAGAGGGATTTTGGCTGGTGGTTGACCGTGGAGATTTTAATGGGCCCACCACAATGAATTTGATCGGTGAGAGGATTTTGGAGGAAAACACAATAACTTAGGGTTATCCTCATGAAAATGAGTGAGATATTCTCTGAGGAACTTCCCATCATACGGGTTATCCTGAATGTACTAAGGATAATACTTTTCGTAAACTTCCGCTTATCGGCATTAATTGCCTGGCCGCCATTCTCAGGTGATATATGATATGCACCGCTTGAATAGATCGTGTCTATTACAAACGGTCCTTCCCATTTGGGTTCGAATTTACCTTTCTTTTTGGAGTTGAGAATTATTGGTCCGAGCGGCGAGGACGCAGATCTCCTCCTTAAAGGTTCTTTGTCGAACTTTCTTGTTGAAAGCCCTCACATCCTAGCTTGATAGAACTCAATGCATTGTTGATCCTCCGTGCGCTTCGCCTAACATCTCAAGCTCTTCGAGACGCTTTTGATGTTGTTCTTCGGTCGCCATCTCTCGAAAGGGCGGCGCGGAGTGACGAACTGATTTCCAACGAGAACGCTTCACACCCGTGAGACCGTGGAGTACGGGTCGCCTCTGGGCTATGGTTGTGCGATATGCCCGAAAGTGCTTCTCCGAAGCTTATCATCCCAAGACGCTTGTTATTCTTCACAGCTTCACAAAATTTTGATAATCATCTTGTTGAACCTCGCCTAATCCATTTGGTACCGGATTATAGGTCGACGAGACATCTTGTATTTTGAACTTTGCAAAACCCGATGAAGGAATTGCCGATGAATTGGGGACCGTATCATGCACGATCCGTTTGGGACACCATGTCGATAAATGACATGGTGTTTGATAAATTTGATGACGGTATTCGCTTTACTTTTTAGCGGGATTGCTTCACCACTTGGAGAAGTAGTCGGTGATCGCTAGAATAAACCGACGCTTTGACCGATGGAGGAAAGATGGGACCTACAACGCCCATTCCCCATGTCTCGAATGGCTGATGTGGTCAAGGATGCAACCGCCAGAGGTCGATGTATGTAATTCGCGTGAATTTGACACGCTGGCATTTCGAAATGCATCGATCGCCATTAATCATTGTGGGCAAAAGTAGCCCATTCTCCGATTCGATCAGAGCTTGGGATCAGAAGTTAAAAATACTTACAAGATCCCCTAAACCAACTTCGGACGGGAGTCGGCGAATGACAACCCATCGAATGATACGGACGCCGACCGTTAAGAGGCTTAACCTCGCCGATGAACCTCGCCATTTGGCAGCCTCGTTCACTTCATGCAAGCCTCGCCATTTGGCGAACTCGGGTCCTGCAACTCGCTGTTGGCGAGCTCGTTCGCCATTAACCTCGCTATTTGGCGAAGCCTCATGTTCACTTCTGGCTCCTCGCTCATTTCGCTAACTCATTGCCCGGCGAACCCCGCCATTTGATGCAGCCTCACATGAGCCTCGTGTTCATTTAGCGAACCTCGCCATTTGCGAGCCTTATGTTCACTTGGCGGCCTCGCCTCATTTCGGCGAACCTCACGGGCTCGGCGAACCTCACCATTTGGCATAACTCGCATTTGGCGAAGCTCTCGGTTCACTTCTATGGCTCGCTTCATTTCGGCTAACTCGGCGGTTCCGGCGAACTCATTGCTTATGAACTCGCCATTTACGAGCTCTGTTCACTTGGCTAAGCTCGCCTATTTCGGGCGAACTCGCGGTTCGGCGAACCTCGCCATTTGGCGAAATTGTTCACTTGGCGGCCTCGCCATTTCGGCGAACTCGCTGTCCGGCGAACTCGCTGCTTATTAACCTCGCCATTTGGCGAGCCTCGTGTTCACTTGGCATGGCTCGCCTATTTCGGTAACCTCGCCGCAAACCTCGTGACTGGCGAACCTCGCGACTACGGCAAAAAACGGATTAACGGCGAACTCGGAGAACTTGGTCGAAGTTACCTCGCCAGTCGGCGGGTTCTACCACCATGGTCGCAGCCACTCTACCATCTTGGTCGAGGCACTGCCCACTGGCCGAAACACTTGTCACTCCTCTCTATTCTATAAATAGGGGGGATTGGGGGATTTCGGAGGGGATTAGGACGAGGGGAGAGGATTTTTGGGCTGGACTTCGGAGATTTTCTGAGATTTCTTGAGAGAGCTCCCGCGAGATCTACAAGCCGTCAACGCAACGTTCCAAGCACCGACGACATCACGGCCAACGCCGATCTACAAATCGCGAGGTGTTTAACTCGGTCGGCTACGATCGTCACGTGGATTTCTCCTAGTAGATCTCACCCGCCTGGCGATCCTCTCCTTCGCGGAGTGTGATCCCCGGCGCATCCCTCCTTCGCGGAGTGTGATCACCTCAGCTTCGCTTCGTGAAACGAGCCCCCACGCCTCAGAAGTTCCGTAACCCGAAGTTTCCACTGGATTGGGATTGCTGTCGCCCACGGACACAAAAGTCCCCGCACAAAGTAAAGAACCCACGCAAGCGGTGACCTCGACATAATCGAGATCCTCGTTTGTTCATACAGAGAAAGTTGTAATTTTCGCTATTGTACTTTAAAATAAAAGGCATTTCTTTTGAATCTTGTTGTAGGCCAAAGAAGTGAAACGAAGTTCAAACGAAGCAATGAATAACAAACCGACTTTTACCGCCAACAAGCTAGCGATCATTAGGGGAGCCACCGCCTCGTGACGGAGGTCGCCGTACGCAAACCGCGATCCGTGATTCCTCGGAGGAAGAGGTCGAAGTTCGAATTCACCAGCCAGGCACGAGGAGTATCTTTCCTCGCCCTTCAGATCCGCCTCGCCGCTTCCAAGAAGGTCTCTCACGCAAGGAGAACCCGGCGGGCCTCCTGTAGAGCCCCGTGACGGCGAAGTCCAACCTCGCCGCCGCAGTAGCAAGAAGTCCTCTTCGCTCAAGTCCGTGATTATCATGGCGCCGCCGATGACGCCCGCGACTTCGAAGCGAAAGCCAAAGGCTTTACAAAGCATGGCGCAAACATGCTAAGGCCGCGGCAATCCATGGATGGGGTCCACGTAAGCGGATCTAAGATCCAGATTTTACGCAGGCTTCACTCAAGAGATCGACGGTCCATCCAAGCCGCCAACCAACGAAAGTGGGTCCCGGTCAAACGGAACCGCTTCCACACTTCGAGAGCGATCCGAAGCCGCCGACTCCTGCAGTGCACGAAGCTTTGTAGCAGTGCTCGCGGAATTGAAGAAGGAGGTGGTAAGGAAGCCGCCAACGTACCACCAGGTTTGGAGGCCCAAATCTAACGGTGCTCCAACTCCAGCTGGCGCGGCGTCAAAAACTGCCAAATCCCAAACCCGACGATGCCTCAAGGTCAAAGGCGTCTATATCTAGACCGGTGGTGAGACCAACTCCCGCCACCACCGCCAAACCAACTATCAAGGATCGCTTGGGTCCTCAGAAGGAATCACGGGTCACTCCCCATACAGGAGGCTGCACCCGTTCCAAAAAGGATCGGGAGATTCCTGCAACCCCACCAACCGGGCTAAAAATCGAAGTCCGAGAGTCCCCCGACACTTCACGCTTACATAAGCGAAAGTCAAGGCGAGTCACTTTCGGTAGCTTCGGTAAACAAGGCCATTTCTAAGGAGACGCCTCGCCCGATGACGACGACGCGCTATACCCGAGGGATCGCTACGACACACGGCAGTTGCTCCGTACACACACCGACGAAGCCGCACTACCGCAGGGTAACGAGGAAACCCAAGAAATTCTGCCAACACACCGCTTATGCTCCAAGCTCATCAAGACAAGTGCTGAGTGCAATTGCCATCGAAACTCCGTAAAGGGTGTCGTCTTCCCAGACTCACCACGGAAACGCCGAGACCCGTGTCAAAGCGATTCCGTAAGGTCGCGATCTCGAGCCAATGAGTTGCCGAGGTCACCAACAATATGACCGCAAAGAACCGCCGCCGCGACTTATTCCTAGCGCATCGCAACTAACTCGCTTAGGGTCCGACTATTCGACGGGCCAATTATGACAAGCTTTTGAGAGGACTACCTTCGAGGATGAAGTATCGATCGGCCAATGGCATCCGACAATACAGCTTCTAGTGATGGACAACCTCAAAAGCTTTATGATCGCATGATCAGAGGCATCAAAATTGTCAAGAACCCTAAATATGACTTAATCATGAGAAGATCGGCGATCTAATTTGTCAAAATCTCAAGAAGTCAACACATGAGAAGATTGTGTCTCGCCACGCTATGAGACTTGTTTGTGCTCTCGCCACGAAACATCTTGCTTGTGTGTCTCGCAAGCATGAGATTTTATGTGTGTCTCGCCATTAATAGACACCTGTGTGTGTTTCGCCATTAGCGAGATTCTCGCTGTTCTCGCCATTAGCAGACATTCGCTATGTCTCGCCATTAGCGAGACATCTTGTTGTGTCTCGCCACTCAGCGACACCTTGTTAGCGTAGGTATATTTTATTTGTTCCCGCCAAAGGCGAGACACCTGACATTTGGAACGAAGCTCTGAAGGGTCTAAATCAATGCCGGTGGGGCCCACTTGACTTTATCAATGCAAAGAGACATTCAGATACTTTAATGGGCGGTTACATCGCTGAAAATAACCACCAGGCGGATTTTGGGCATTTAATCGCGCCTAAAAGCAGTGGAAACCGCTACAACAATGGAGGGACGACACCGCTCGCCAGCTAGCTAGGTAAGTTCCTCATCGCCGGGCCGCCGGAGGCAGCCAACATCGCTCGCCAAAGGAGCAAGACAATTTTGCATGAGGTACCGAGCCGCCAAGCGCGAAATGCCGGACACTTGACGACTCGTGTTCTTTTCGATGTCACGCCCCAAAGTTATAAATACCCCCTACATCCACTTCAAGGGGTCCATCGAAGAGGAGATTATTTCCAGAGAGGAGTCCTTTTGTGAACCTTGAAGATCCAAGAGTGAACTCCTCATCAAATCAAGAGCGCTCTTGAAGCTTCCTCGGGAGATTCCTCGAGATTAAGCTTTGCCTTAATTTGAAAGAGTAGATATCTTACCTTGCTAAGATATTTTCGGGTTCTTGTTTCTATGGCATCAACTAAACCCCGCCGATTCGACGATCGCTGTTCGGTGATCCACGGATTACGCCCCCAAGACGTGCAAAGACCCACAAAAATGAGATCTACACTCTGTAGCGCTTTTGTTCGAGTTTGTAAGAGAGTTATTTAAATTTCTTTGTAACCGAGAACCAAAGGTGTAATTTTCAAGCTTTACAAATGGAATCAACTTTCACCCAAACACGATGGCGACCACAAGTGGGAGCCAACGGTTCGAGCCCGAGAACGCTGTGTCGCAGCCTTGCAAATGATCAAGCCGACCTCATGGTCGATGGGTGGATTACGCCTTCACTGCCAAGTTCAAGAGCATCTCTCCTCCTTTTCATCGAAATCCTCCTCTTCCCGCAAGCACGGAGGATCTCATTTCCAAAGAGGGAGGTCCGCTCGCCGCTAGGCGCAACGACTCTCGCAGACATCTGACGGTTCTCGCGACAACACCTCGTAAATCTCAAAGCCGGGTCCGGCCATAGTGGCTCTATTCAAAAGAGTCATCTATTAAGTTCCGCCGCCGACGAAAAGGCTCGCCGAGACAACGCCGTGGTTGGTCCGCCGCCAAGGCTCGAGTCGAACGGATGGACTACCATCGCATCTAACTCACATAATCAAAGGCGCCAACAAACTACAAGGCTTCAACCCCCAAGACTCGCCAAGGAAGAATGAGTTTCGCCAAAAGAACCCGATTGACAAGGAAGGAGCGCTGCCAAAAACGCTGCACGCTGCTCGCAAGCATCGTGCGTTGTTCGCAAGGCGCAGGAGTCGAAATCAACCAGGAATCGCACCCAAACTCACAAAATTTGGGTCCCAAAATCAACGCCAAAATCGGGCCAAGAGTCTCGCCGCCAACAGCCTTTAGCCGAGATAGCTCGAGCCAAGGCCAGCCAGACAGTTTAAGCCGCCGCCACAGGTGTAGTAAATCGTTTCGCCGCCAGACAGCCTCGAAGCCGCTCGCCAACAATAGGTAAGTAAATCGCCTCGCCACGAGATAGCCCGAATCGCTCGCAACAATGGTGCGCCCTCCATGCCTTAGCAAAATGGGCTTTTCCGCCTTTCCACTTCTCCTACCGAGGTATCAACCGCTAACTGAAATTCAACTTCGTGTTCACGCCTGGTCCACAATCGAGAACCAAAGTCAAAACACCGTAATGGAACGCTTGGTCACCCGATCCATAAACAACGACAGTCAGCCGCACCCAAATTCCAAGTGATGTTCAAATGTGCCGAGCCATCCGACGATCTCAAACCAAAGAGTTCCCGCTGCGCTCGCTTTGAGCATCCCTAAGGGGTCCACAAGTCCGCCGGGAAACAGTGAAGCGCAGGACTCGCAAAGTCACAAAGATGACCGCACTGTAATTCATACCGGCAACTTCGATGATGAAGCCGTTTAATGAAGTTATCTCCCGTGTCAAATGGCGATATCCCTAAAAGAAGACGTGTCCTCCAATTAAGGACAACGTTATACTTGGGGGTAGAAATGTTACTTGCAATAACCCACACCAACCATATCATCGGGCCGGGGGTGGCAATACACGAAAGAGGACGGTCCACGAAATAGATTGTTCTTGCTCGCGTGCGAAATTGATTAAGACGCTGTTATCAGGATGTGCCTGTTCGGAGTTGAATGCTCACCCACAAAGAGCTTCAAGATTCGAAGCGCTTTCCCCGCCGCCAACGAAAGATCCGGGCCGAGTCAAGACAACATCGAAGAAGAAGGAGATCATCCATCCAATTTGATGAGTTTCCCGAAGTGACTATCAACATGGTGAACAAAGGGAAAGGACCGGCGACGGATGAAGATCCTGACTTTACCCCCGGAGGAAACGTTAGCTCTCGATTTCGAGAATGTCTTGCTGTAATTGCGAAGCTACCCAACGATCGACTATAGAAGCATGCATGAGGAGAGTCATATCAAGATCTAAGCTTCCGACATCAATTCAGCGATAGCTTCCGATGACACAATGTCAAGTGTTGGTCGCCATCCCAGAGAAGCTTTTGCAATTACCCCTGAAACCCTAGCTCAAATGCTACAAGAAGCCTTAGCTAAGCAGAGAGAAGAACTTAAGGCTGAGATGAAAATGGAGATGGAGCTAGCCATGCAACAGATGAGGGAATTGCAAAATCAAACGCCTCATCTACAGCCTGAATCCAGTCAACAAGGTGGAGTCACCCACCATAATGCCCATAATGTTGAAGACAGTGATTCGGAGATAGATGAACACATTTACGCTGATTGACCTCCAAAGAAAACTGCATCTGGTGCTCAGGATCGAAATGGTCCAATTCTTCCTATTGGAAATAATCCAAAACAAGGAGAAGATGAGGGTGAAAGGATGAAAGAGCTTGAAGATAAAATCAATGCTTTGATGTCCGCACAGGAAGTCATAAGGACCGGTATCCCGTGTCCGTATCCTAGAGAGTGGGATTCAATTCCTTACCCGCCAAAATTTAATTTGATCAACTTCACGCCATTTGACGGGAGAGGGTCACCTACACAACACCTGATTTACTTCAAATCACATTTGGGGTGATTCTGAAACGAACCTTGATGGTTCTACCATTCGCCGGCACTCTTCGGGTCAGCCTTCATTGGTATCGAAGACTTAAGGCCGTAGCATCAACTGTTGGAATGATATGGAAAGCTTGTTCCTCAAGAACTTCTTCGATGACGACACCGGTCTCGATTGGAACTCTCTTGGATGAAAAGCGTAAGAGTGGAGAGACGATTGATTGTTTCGCTAAGCCGCCTAAGGCCATAAACCGCAAAGATCCAATCACCGAAATTCATATTGCAGACGTACACAATAATCTCCATTGATCTCAAGTCATGGGGTCAGCCCCACCAATTACATGGAAAGATATGAAGATAACAGGAGACAACAACGTCAACCTCAAAAGGAAGAAGGTCGAAGAGGCAAAATGACGGCCGATCCTCGAAGTAAATTTTTCCTCTCGTAATAGAGGAAAGCAGACCGGATCGCTGTTAGTCAAATGTCACAACAAATAATCGCACCAAAAGCTTCTAAATCGAATTCCACAGACATACTCTTCGTGAGACGAAGAAGTTCCAGTCATCTTCAAGCACCTCCTTGATAACAACAAAATCAAGTTGCCAGCCATTATAAATCATGAGGAGGCTGACAAGACTTCGGACCCTAAATACCGTGGCGTACTACGTGAGGATCCTCCATCCTACTAAGGATTGCTTAGCTCTCAAGGCCATCATCCAAGCCTTGGTCGAAGCCGGCGTCTTAACGCCAAAATAAGCCAACTGCTCCTTTGCCTCCAATAAGGTATAAGAGGTTAAACTGTTTCTCCTTCTCCTCCAATAAGGTATAAGAGGTTAAAATGTTCCCCCCTTTCCTCCGACGAGTATAAGAGGTTAAACTGCTCCTTTGCCTCCAATAAGGTATAAGAGGTTAAACTGCTCCTTTCCTCCGACGAGTATAAGAGGTTAAATCTAATCCTCCTAATTTAGTATAAGAGGTTAAACCGCCCTCCTCTACACCTGTGTATACTAGTATAAACCGCCCCTTTACTCCAATAGGAATATGAGTATAAACTATTTTCTACAACTATCAAGGCCTCGAGAGTGTTACATTTAATATTCTTAAGAATAACCCCACCGCTAGATGAATGCAAACCGCTTTGTAAAGAAAGTCGGGGTGGATAATCCATGAACGAAGTCCACTTCCAGATTGAGCCATCAAACCTTCCGACAGCTAGGATTGTCTCAAAATTCCTATCCCTGGCCAAATCTTCTTACGCTTAGGACCATGATCAAAAACCTCTCGATTCCTTCCATGAACGAAGTCCACTCTGATTGAGCGATCAAACCTTCCGACAGCTAGGATTGTCTCAAAACTCCCGCCCCGGGTCAAACCTTCCTACGCTTAAGACCACGGCCAAAACTCTCGATTCCTTCCATGAACGAGGTCCACTTTCAAAGCATTAAACCTCGACAGCTTAGGATCGCTCCAAATTTCTATCATGGTCAAACCTTCCTATAGCAGGACCACGGTTAAAATCCCCTCTCGATTCCTTCCATGAACGAGGTCCACTTTCAAATTCAGGATCAAACCTTCTCGACAGCTTAAGATCGCTTTCCAAATTTCTATCATGGTCAAACCTTCCTACAGTAGGACCATGGTCAAAATCCTCTCGATTCCTTTTATGAATGAGAGGTCCACTCCAATAACGGTTCGCTACCCCAAGAGAAGACACAAGTGGTTTGTTTTTCCAAAAGAAAACACAATGTGGTTCGCTGCCCCAAGAGAAAACACACCAGATTCAAGAAGCAAAACATGGGCCTTCTACAAAGTTCAATGTTGAATAGAAGCAAGATCTTTATTCAGTATTCCGCACTTCGATAAAAATACGAGGAGTCCAAAACTTGGAGGGGGTATCTCAGGCATCAAAAATTGTCAAGAACCCTAAATATGACTTAATCATGAGAAGATCAAGGACTAACACCGCCAAAATCTCAAGAAGTCAACACATGAGAAGATTGTGTCTCGCCACAATGAGACATTTGTTTGTGCCTCGCCACCCAGCCAGACTTTGCTTGTGTCTCGCCAAGCATGAGACACTTATGTGTGTCTCGCCATTAGCTTAGACACCTTGTGTGTGTTTCGCCATTAGCAGACACTCGCTGTGTCTCGCCATTAGCGACATGTGTGTGTCTCGCCATTAGCGGTGATTTTGTTGTGTCTCGCCACTAGCTGCAGACACCTTGTTAGCGGTGGGCTTTCATTGTGTCTTCGCCAAAGGCAGACACCCGTGACATTTGGAACGAGCTCTTGAAGGGTCTAAATCAATGCCGGTGGGGCCCACTTGACTTTATCAATGCAAAGAGACATTCTGAGATACTTTAATGGGCGGTTACATCACAAAATACCACTAGGGCGGATTTTAGGGCATTTAATCGCGCCTAAAAGCAGTGGAAACCGCTACAACAAATGGGATTCATTACCGCCGCCGCCAGGCAGCCTAACATCGTCCTCGCCAAAGGAGAAGTTTGCGCTGGAGGCACTCGAGCCGCCGCGCTTAATCGCAAATGCCGGACACTTGACGACTCGCGGTTCTTTTCGTGATGTCATCCCAAAGCTATAAATACCCCCCTACATCCACTTGGGCAGGGGGTCGGCCATCAGAAGAGGAGATTATTTCCAGAGAGAGGAGTCCTTTGGTGAACCTTGAAGATCCAAGAGTGAACTCCTCATCAAATCAAGAGCTCTTGAAGCTTCCCGGGAGATTCCTCGAGATTAAGCTTTGCCTTAATTCTTGGAAGAGTAGATATCTTACCTTGCTAAGATATTTGTCAAGTTCTTGTTTCTATGGCATCAACTAAACCCTCACGATTCGACGATCGCTGCTCGGGTGATCCACTGATTACGCTCCCCCATCGTGCAAAGACCCACAAAACAGTGAGATCTACACTTGTAGCGTCTTTTGTTCGAGTTTGTAAGAGAGTTATTTAAATTTCTTTGTAACTGAGAACCAAAGGTGTAATTTTCTCAAGCTTTACAAATGGAATCAACTTTCGACCCAAACAAGATCAGGTGGCTAAGATGCTAGACGAAGCGTTGAATAAGCAAAGAGAAAACTTCAAGTTAGAGATGGAGTTGGCTATGCAGACGATGAGAGAGATGCATGACGAACAGATCCAAGCCTTGACAAAACATCGGGTGAATCGAAGTCACGCGATCAACGCCGATCAAGATGACATGATTCGACCGCCAGGAAGTACGAGGATGATAACCCTCCTCAATCACGCAACGATGTTGCCGCCATGAGAGCCAGAAGATCAAAGATCTCGAGAGCAAAATCAACTCATTGATTCGCCAAGAGGTGAAGAAGACGGTATTCCTTGCCCGCACTGGGGAATGGGAATCAACTCCGCACTCACTAAGTTTAACTTAATAAACTTCACACCGCTCGACGGAAGGGTTCCCCGACGCAACACTTGATTTACTTCAAGTCGCACTCGGGATATTTCCTAATGAGCCCCTCGATGGTTCGGCCATTCGCTGGCACCCTTCGTGGAGCTTTCGATTGGTACCACCGCCTTAAACAGGGGAGGCAATGTACCGACGATATGGAGTCCTTATTCCTCTCCAATTTCTTCGATGACGATACCGAAGTATCCATCGGAACCTTACTCGACGAGAAACAGAAGAACGGAGAAACTGTGGATACCTTCGTCAAACGATTCCGGAATAAAGCAATGAACTGCCGGGATCCGATAACAGAGGAGTTCATCCTCCAGACCTGCCATAACAATTTGTCCATAGACGTGCTCGAGGCGATGGGAACAGCACCGTCCAGCAACTGGAAGGACTTAAAGGTCCGAGGTGAACAAGCCGAGAGATTCCTCAAGAAGAAAAAGGTGGAGAGAGGCCAGCCGACAGCGGAAGCTCCGAAATGTAACTTTGTCCCACGTGGCAAAGGGAAAGAGCAGGCCAAGGCGCGGTTAAGTAACCAAACATTCCAACTCCAACCCCAAAGAAGAAGAAGAAGAAGAACAACGGCCGCGAACAAAGCACAATCAACGGGCAACCCGGGCCACGTAAACAAGGCCTTAGAGCCGAGATTCCCCAAGTCCTATTCCTTTAGGGACGGCCGAGATTCCGGTCTCTTCAAATATCTTGTCGAAAATAACAAGATCAAGCTTCCCCCGATTCAGAATCAAGAGGAGGCAATGAGGACGAATGACCCAAAATACCGCATTCATAGGCGCTTCATCACCCCACCAAACTCGCTTCATTTCAAGGATAAAATCCAGGCTTTAATTGACGTAGGGGTCATCACTATGAAGCCGTCCAAAGAAAAGAAGGTCGGAGCAAATGCGGTGTCCATAAGCTTTGGGTCAGTGCCATTGACATGGTTTGAACCCAAACCAGTGGTCAAAGTCGCGATGAAGACGGTGAATGACGACCCCCACGAGCAACGCCAGAAGGGACTTGTATCGTATACGGCCCCAAATGGCGAAGTCCTGTGGATCCACCCAGACCTGCTTGAGGATGATCAATGGGTAGCTTCTTCTTCATCGAAGAAAAAGTCAAAGCGGAAAGCAAAGGTATGCCACGCTACTTCCGCAATTCTGGAAGGAGATGACGAGCAGGTGGCAACATTCCAACTGTCTGAAGGGGAACCTGAAGCCCATGCCACCAGGAGCGGACATGAGTACAAATACAAGTACCCGGAAATCTCCGACCCAAATACCAAGATTGCCGAGCGGGGTACTAACAAAGACTTCACTCGCTACCAAAAGGCGCAACAACAAACAGTGGCAAAAGAGAAATAGCCACAGGAAGTTCAACTCCCGAAGCAGTGTCGCTTCAATCGCTCGATTGGGAGAGATAAACCGGGAACTTCAAACTCCCCGTATCGCTTTGACGTGATGGCACAATTGGCCAATATCCCCGCAAGGATTACTCTGTACGAGTTGTTGCGGTTGTCAAAAGAGACAAGAGAAACTCTTCAAGAAGCCCCGGCCGATTCGTGAGGTCTTCTCGCCTGCATTAAGCCGAGCCCGTAAGAATCGCCCAACAATGCAACCTTATGCTAAACACTTGCCCCAGATCACCTTTACAAAGGAGGATATGCACAAGGAATTCCAAGCATGATAGGCCGCTATACTTCACCGTATATTGGTTCTAGCTGGTTAACCGATCCAAGTCGATCCGGTTCCACAGGAGCATTATGCCCTCGCTACCATGTATCACCTTGAATCCCCGAAGTCGGCATCAACAGCACACGATCTACGGATTTAACACCGGTCCCGCCCACTTGGTAAAATCCGGATTATGCCAAATGGGGACTTAAAGTCCGGTTACCGCTATGTGATTGACGCAGACTTCCTATAACTTATTGTTTGGTCGATCTTTGGATCCACAATAACGCTATAGTCCCATCTACTCTTCATCGTCTCAAATATGTAGACACTAATAATGAGGTCAAGACGGTCGCGACAAATAACCGCTTAAGGATGGAGAATTATTTTATCGATTCTCTCCTCTACTGTAATGAGTCCTAAATCAATCATCTACCAAGGCACTACGACAGTGAAGAAGCCGATACCGCCGGCTTGATTATAGTGGTGGTTTTGTTTTAAATGACATTGTACCCCTTGTAATCAATCTTGACAATGAAGAATCGTCAGATGAACATTGTAATTGGCAAAATGCCGATGAATCAATAAATGACAATTTAGAGTACCCTTTGTCTTTGAATGATGTGATGACAGGTTTATACAATAATCCAGAATTGCACCTGCCAACTCGGTCATTCTGCTTTACACAAAAGCAGTTCCGAGACTCCTTTGGGACAACACTCATCATCCCACGAAGATCAAGTAGTGAAAAAGACTTGGTTTACGGAAAAGGAGATGCAGTTCCAACCCCGAATCATTTCTTAGAGGAAGATGAAGATGACGGTGGACCCATCCTTCACACATTCAGGTATAGCCCAGAAACACTGGATATCATGAAGAAGTGGGGGTATGACTTGATTCGAGGGGAAGGTCTATGTTTTGGGCGAGGTCCTCGAGTGCCTCCCAAAGCGGCATATGTCCCGAAAGGGAGGCCAGATAACTACTACGCATTCAGAAGGGGATTGGGATACGAATCCTCCTCAGAAGATGAATGCTCATGGCTGATTGACAATAATCCACCCGATGAGGGAGACGGACATTCGTCTGATTCATCTACTTGGGATTCCGATGTTAGCATCGGAGAAGCTTTCAAGGCTTTGATGTCAAATATAACTACAGTTGATCCCGCTACTGTTGAGAGTGATGAAGATATGCCAACATGGGAAGACCCATGGATCCATCAACTCAAAGAGCAGTTTGGGGATAAATTCGAGCAAAGAGAACCCCCCACTAAGGACGAGGTAGTCCAGGTTAATATGGGTGACGAGGAGCATCCTAAGCTCATAAACATCAGCAATACTCTTCCCTCGGAAGAGAAGGAAGAGTTGATCACCCTAATCAGGGAGTATATCGATGTATTTGTCTGGAGCTACGAGGACATGCCAGGACTCGACCCTAATGTAGCCACTCATCACCAACATCAAGGTGGATGTCAAACCCGCCAAGCAATCAGAAGACGGTTTCGGCCCACAAATCTTACGTGCAATCGTAGACTAAGTGAAGAAACTCATAGAATCGGATTCATCGAGGAAATTCAACATCCGTGATTGGGTGGCTAATATAGTCCCTGGCCATGAAGAAGAATGGTTCGATTAGGATCTGCGGTCGACTACGAGACTCAACGCCGCTGTTCGAAGATGACTTTCTCTTCCCATCACCGATGTCATAGTTGACAATACGTGGATTCGAAAGAATGTCATTCATGGATGGTTTCTGTTACAATCAAATCAAAATGCACCCCGATGACGCAGCACAATACCGCTCTAACTTCATCTATATTGCTACACGGTCATGCCGCTCGCCTCAAAATGCCTACGCCACGCACGAAAGCAATGACTAAGATTTTCCAGATCATCTTCAGAAAACGGTCGAATGCTACGTCGACGATTTGGTCGTGAAAAGCCGTGATAAAGAAGATCACATCAAAGATCTTAGAACGGTATTCAAGCTCATGCGGACTCATCAGCTAAAGATGAACCCTGCCAAATCCTTCCTTGGGATGTCTAGTGGCAAGTTCTCGGCTTCGCCGCCACCGACAAAGGAATCCACGCCGATCCCGACAAAGTGAAGGCAATTCAAGAGTTGCAACCTCCGAAATCCGAGAACTCGTGGGTTACAAGGGCGATTGGCGACATCCGACGGTTCATATCGAACGACTGAAATGCCAACCGTTCTCCAAGTTGAACAAGAAGGGCGGTCGCTTATTTGGGACGACGCCGAGCGCTTGAAGAGATCAAATCGTATCTCGCTAAACCTCCCGCTCTGTTGCACCGCTGGTCGAAAACCGCTTCGATCTACGCCAAGGCAACGGATCACTGCTGCCTTTACTCACGCAGACGACGACGGCGGTCACGTAACAGCAAAGCAGTATTACCCGAAATAACATTAGTCGGTGCCGAAGTCTCGATATCCAATGGTCGGAAGCAAGGCCTTGCATTAGTGTTCGCGATTCGAAAATGCATTATTTAGTCTGACAGACGATTTATGTCATTTCTAACGAACCGTCCGATATTTATGACCCACCGCCTCAATGAGTTGGCATTTGGCGAAATGGGCCTTGCTCTTGTCCTAATATGACTTGCACTTCAAACAATAAAGTCGGTCAAAGGACAAGCCATTTGCATTCTTCGCCAACCGACAACGGACGCAGCTTAAGCTATACGACGATCTTCCTGGACGAAGTCCACGGTCAACACTACATCGCACCAACAAATATGGCGATCGTACTTTGACGGAGCTTCGAAGCTACCAACGGCAAGTGTCCCCTGATGTTCTAAGATTTCCACGGAGTCAGTTGTCTTAGTTTCCCGTGGAATCATGTCATGCCCCGCGTTTATTCACTCACGTAACCTTGTTCCAATAACGAGTCAATACAACGCTACTTATCGGACTTAACTTCGCCAAGGAGCCGGGGTCGAAAGTATCTCGCCGCACGGTGATTCGCAATTGATAGTTAAGCAGTCCGTGGTGACTACGGTTAGGAACCCCGACCGTCCCCTATCATCGTAGCCGCTGAAATGACGCACTCGCTCAAGAGTTCTTCATTGAATATATCCCCGCCTTCAAACGCTTACGCTGATGCACCGGGCGGCAAGTAGTCGTCGTTAGCACAACCTTCCAGACCGGCAATTAGTTACGGTCGACTCATCGCCTTTTGTACCGATATATGATGAGGTACAAGAAAACGAAGGGGTAGTTACCAAAGAGGTATATGCAACCCAAACCAAATTGGAGCCCCGAGATTGGCACTTTCCTATCATCGACTACGTCTTGCATGGTATTCTGCCAAAAGACGTAAGGGAGAGAGAGTCAATCCGGAGAAGAGCTCCAAGATTCTTCTACGACACGGAGACCCAGATGTTATATCGTCGAGGGTATGACGGTCTTTTACTCCGATGCCTCTCAAGCAAAGAAGCAGGAGAGGTCCTTCGCGAAGCACACGATGGTGAATGTGGTGCGCACCAGCCTGGTCCCAAGCTCTACGATCGAATCAGGAGAATGGGCTACTTTTGGCCAACAATGGTTAACGACGCAGTCGCGTACGCGCGGAAATGCCACGCTGTCAAATTCACGCCAATTATATGCATCGCCTTCGTGAGCAACCGCATCCTTCGCTACATCCCGCCATTCGAGACATGGGAATGGACGCTGTAGGTCCCATCTTTCCTCCGGGCCAAAGGCGATCGGTTTATTCTAGCGATCACCGACATTCCAAGTGGGTCAAGCAATCCCGCTAAAAGAAGTCAAGGCGAAAATCGCCATCAAGTTTATCAAACACCATGTCATCTATCGACATGGTGTTCCAAGACGGATCGTGCATGACAACGGTCCCCAATTCATCGGCAATTCCTTCATTAGGTTTTGCTAAAAATTTAAAATACAAGATGTCTCTCACGAACTTATAATCCGCAAAGAAATGGATTAGCCGAGGCTCAACAAGACAATCATCAAAATTTCACAAAGCTTGTGAAGAATAACAAGCAGACCGATGATAAACTCGAGAAGCACTCGGCATATCGCACAACCAGACGCACGCCAATCGAGCAACCCCGCATCTTCGGTTTACGTGAAGCAGCTTCCCGATGGAAATCCCGATTCTTATTTCAAGACGCCTCTTCAACGTAAATGACGATTGAGGAACAACATCAAAAACGCCTCAAGAGCTTGAGATGTTAGATGAGAAGCTCGAGGCTCAACAATGCATTGAGTTCTATCAAGCTAGAATGTCGAGGGCTTTTAACAAGAAAGTACGACAGAGAACCTTTAAGGAGGGAGATCTTGTCCTCGCCGCTCGACGGCCGATAATTCTCACTTCCAAAAAGAAAGGTAAATTCGAACCTAAATGGGAGGGGCCGTTTATAATAGAAATGGTCTACTCTAATGGTGCATATCGCCTAATCACCCAAAATGGCTAATCGGCAATTAATGCCGATAATGGGAAGTTCCCAAGAAATACTACCCTAGTATCTTCAGATAACCTGCTTCGACGGAAGTTCCTCGTGGGATGTTTCACCCACTTCCTCGAGGATAACCCTAGATTTATCCTCCATCATAATTTCACCGACAAATTCCTTGACGGTGGGCCTACAAATTTTCTCGTACATTACCACAATCTCCTCTTGATTCCGCTCTATGAACAAGAGGCCCACTAAACTTCACGCCGGAGATAGAATATAAAATTCCTCCTCTCCGAGCGAAGACCCTTTTCGCGGACAAATGGAAGGGTTCTCATCCATCTCTCCTGTAGCCGACCAAGGTATGCGCCGATTTTCGCATCAGTTGTCCGACCAAGGTCGCCTCGAAGTCTTTTTCGGGTTCTTGGAGTGGAGATCCACTCTTAGTTCCACCTCTCTCCTAGGTAGCCGACCAAGGTATGCGCCGATTTTCGCATCAGTTGTCCGACCAAGGTCGCCTCGAAGTCTTTTCGCTCTTGGAGTGGAGATCCACTCTTAGTTCCACCTCTCTCCTAGGTAGCCGACCAAGGTATGCGCCGATTTTCGCATCAGTTGTCCGACCAAGGTCGCCTCGAAGTCTTTTCGGTTCTCGAGTGGAGATCCACTCTTAGTTCCACCTCTCTCCTAGGTAGCCGACCAAGGTATGCGCCGATTTTCGCACTGTGTTGTCCGATCAAGGTCGCCTCGAAGTCTTTTCGGTTCTTGGAGTGGAGATCCACTCTTAGTTCCATCTCTTTCCTAGGTAGCGCCGATCAAGGTATGCGCGGATTTTCGCATCAGTTGTCCGACCAAGGTCGCCTGAAGTCTTTTCGGTTCTTGGAGTGGAGATCCACTCTTAGTTCCACCTCTCTCCTAGGTAGCCGACCAAGGTATGCGCCGATTTTCGCACTGTGTTGTCCGATCAAGGTCGCCTCGAAGTCTTTTCGCTCTCGGAGTGGAGATCCACTCTTAGTTCCACCTCTCTCCTAGGTAGCCGACCAAGGTATGCGCCGATTTTCGCACTGTGTTGTCCGACCAAGGTCACCCGAAGTCTCTTAGATTCGCGAGTGGAGATCCACTCTTAGTTTTATTTTTAAGATTCTCAAAATGGAGATCCCATTTTCGCCTTCTTTCACCGAAACAGACAAAATCCTTCCTTTCCAACGCCTCGAGATAGGAGACAAGATCCTCCTTCCTCTCCACCTTCGAAATAGAATACATTCTTCCTTTCCCACCTCAATCAATCTCACACCAAGCCCATTCTCCTGGCAAAAGAAGACACCAAGATTCATCTTGGGGTATTTTATCCCAAGCCTAAGAAGGATAACGCCGACGCCACACGCCGCCGTTTAGTCTTTTTCCGATTGAAGAAGACACCGTGAGTTCGATTCGGGTATTTTATCCCGCCTAAGAAGGGATAACGCCGACGCCACACGCTAGTTCGCTTAGTCTTTCTCCATTGAAGAAGACACCGTGAGTTCGATTCGGGCATTTTATCCCAAGCCTAAGAAGGGATAAAGCCGACGCCACACGCTGCCGCCGTTTAGTCTTTTTCCATTGAAGAAGACACCAGTTCGATTCGGGCATTTTATCCCGCCTAAGAAGGGATAAAGCCGACGCCACACGCCGCCGGGTTTAGTCTTTTTCCATTGAAGAAGACACCGAGTTCGATTCGGGTATTTTATCCCGCCTAAGAAGGGATAAAGCCAACGCCACACGCTGCTGTCGTTAGTCTCCCCGAAAAAGACGGCTTCACGTATTCAACATCGTAGCATTAAGTCTAAGAGAGTTTCATTCTTTAGCTAACGCTGTGTGTAGAACGGATTTAGATAATCTACATGCTAGCCCAACTCAAACGGTAGTGGTAAAGGCTCATCAAACCCGCTGAGGGTCGGGTTGGCTAATAACCCTAAAGCCGACCACACGCTGCTGTCGCTTAGTCTTTCTCCCATTGAAGAAGACACCGAGTTCGATTCGGGCATTTTATCCCAAAGCCTAAGAAGGATAAAGCCGACGCCACACGCCGGGTTTAGTCTTTTTCCGATTGAAGAAGACACCAGAGTTAGATTCTGGGATATGTTATCCCGAAGCCTAAGAAGGGATAAAGCCGACGTCTCACACGCGTCGCTGGTTTAGTCTTTTTCCGATGAAGAAGACACCAGATTTCGATTCTGGGGTATTTTATCCCGAAGCCTAAGAAGGGATAAGTCTACGTGTAATACGCGTTGCCGGGTGGTCTCTTGCCCGTAAAAGAGTACCAAGCCTATGTATTCAACATCATAGCACTAAGACTAAGAGAGTTTCATTCTTTTAGCACAACGTCACGTGCGGAACGGATCCAGATAATCCGCACGCTAGCCCAACTCAAACGGTAGTTGGTAAAGGCTAATCAAACCCGTTGACGGCTGGGGGTTTGCCAAAAATCCTATAAGTATTATGGTTAATTATTTCTGACGAAGTAAATGAATCATAATAAATAATGAAAGGAATAAGTCTTATTCATTTTAAATATAGAAGGAGCTACAACTGCTTAAACATCAAGTCTATGACACAGAATTTGTTGTTCTAGCTGAGACACTTCATCACTATAGGCCTGGTGGAGTTCTCCCTGCAACTCAGCCCCGGCGACTCTCATCGGTATTCGTCTTCTCTTGCCGCCTCGAGCTCAACCAGTTTTTGCTTCGACGGGTCGAGTTCCCTAGACGCGACGGCGAAAGCTTCTTCCTTATTGGCCTTAGCCAGCTCCAAGATACTCATCTTATCTTCCTCTGCGTGGAGCTCCTTCTTGAGCAGTATTATCCTCTCCGCACTCGCCACAATATCAGTCTGGACATGGCTGAGGGAAGAATATGTCTCATCAACAACAACTCCTAATGGACCCAAACCAATTCTAATTAGGACTCTAATCAGCCCCTAATTAGGAGTCCTAATTGGAACCTTGCCCGGATATCAAAATAGTGCCAAATCGGTCCGTTGATTGGCTCCTACTCCCTTCGCCATATTTGGAAAGATTTTGGAGATGTTACCCGACTCAATTCTCCAAATATTCTCCCATGTGGTCTAATCCTACTCCAACTAGGATTACGAGTATAAACTGTTTCCTAATTTGTCGAGAAGTTCCCTAAGAATATTTTCACAAAAATATTCTTAGGATAACTCGACAGACGGATCACATCGACACCAACGCTACGCCAAACCTACTCCAACTAGGATTACGAGTATAAACCGCTTCCTAATTTGTCGAGAAGTTCCCAAGAATATTTTCACAAAAATATTCTTAGGATAACTCGATCGATCGGATCACATCGACGCAACCAACGCCGCACAAACCTACTCCAACTAGGATTATGAGTATAAACCGCTTCCTAATTTGTCGAGAAGTTCCTAAGAATATTCTCACAAGGAGTATTCTTAGGATAACTCGATCGCGCGGATTGCATCGACGCCAATCAACGGTTTCCAACCTACTCCAACTAGGATTACGAGTATAAACTATTTCCTAATTTGTCGAGAAGTTCCCTGAAGAATATTCTCACAAGAAATATTCGTAGGGATAACTCGATCGTGCGGATTGCATCGACGCCGGACAACACAATCTCGAAAGAACTCCTCCCACTGTACCAATGCCAACCCGTGCGTCGACGCCGGAAGGCCCACCGGTCAACAATTTGGAACCGGAACAAACCCCAGGAGGATTTCCTCCCACCATAATATCCGAAAGAGGAATAATCGAATGAGGCATGAAAGTCATGTTGACACCGGACAACGTGTCCCGAAGAAACTTCTCCCACTGGGGATAATCATATCCCAACAACTCAAAGCCACACTCGCCGACCAAGGCCGATGATGGTTGAAAGCCAAGTGGTCTCCTGTTGCGACGAGGAATCCTCGGAGGATATCTCCATGAAAAGATTAGTCCTCCCGCTGTGGTTAAACCAACAACACACGTGATGATGGAAGAAATAGCCGATTGAAGGTTATGATATTCCATGTATTCGACATGCCAACGGTCGCCAACAAGGAGTTCGCCGACATAAGAAGTCCAAAAGTCCGATGGTTAGTCAAACAACAACCAACCGACACGAAGTTACAAACGTAACTCACCCACCAACTTCAATCAAGATTTTAACAAGCGGTCGACAATAAATGCAAAGACCGTGATCTTATCGTAAATCCTACAAAGAAATGGATGGTCCGAAGAATCGAAGACTTGAAGTCGACTTTCGACTCTACCGACCGAAGGCCGGAATCATCATGTTCAGTATTCATAAAAAGAACGACCAAACACTTTGAGGGGTATCTCAGAGGCGTTAAAAATACTTACAAGATCCCCAAACCAACTCGCGGACGGGAGTCGGCGAATGACAACCCATCGAATGATACGGACGCCATCGTTAAGAGGCTTAACTCGCCATTTGGCGAACCTCGCCATTTGGCGAGCCTCATGTTCACTTGGCGAAGCCTCGGTTCATTTTGGCGAACTCGCCATTTGGCGAACCTCGCCATTTGGCGAAGCCTCGGTTCATTCGGCGAACCTCGCCATTTGGCGAAGCCTCGGTTCATTCGGCGAACCTCGCCATTTGGCGAACCTCGCCTTTTGGCGAACCTCGCCATTTGGCGAACCTCGCCATTTGGCGAGCCTCGTGTTCACTTGACGAAGCCTCGGTTCATTTTGGCGAACTCGCTATTTGGCGAAGCCTCATGTTCACTTTCATGGCTCAGCTTCATTTCGCGAACTCACGGCTCGGCGAACTCGTAGTCAAGGACCTCACCATTTGGCGAACCTCGTCATTTGGCGAGCCTCGTGTTCACTTGGCGAAGCCTCAGTTCATTTCGGCGAACCTCGCGGTCTGGCGAACCTCGCTGTTTGGCGAACCTCGCCATTTGGCGAAGCCTCGGTTCATTCGGCGAACCTCGCCATTTGGCGAACCTCGCCATTTGGCGAACCTCGCCATTTGGCGAACCTCGCCATTTGGCGAAGCCTCGGTTCATTCGGCGAACCTCGCCATTTGGCGAGCCTCGTGTTCATTTAGCGAACTCGCTATTTGGCGAAGCCTCATGTTCACTTGGCGAAGCCTCGGTTCATTCGGCGAACCTCGCCATTTGGCGAACCTCGCCATTTGGCGAACCTCGCCATTTGGCGAACCTCGCGACTACGGAAAAACGGATTAACGGCGAACCCTAAGAACTTGGTCGAAGTTACTCCTACCATGGAGCCGGTGCTCTACCACCATGGCCGAGCCACTCACATGGTGGCCGAGCCACTTCGCCCACTTGGCCAGTGGCTCTACCAAAGGGTCGAGCCACTGTCACTCGCCTCTATTCTATAAATAGGGGATTAGGGATTTCAAGGATTAGGACGAGGGAGAGGATTTGGGCCGACTTCTGAGATTTTCCGAGATTTCTTGAGAGAGCTCCCGCGAGATCTACAAGCCGCCAACGCAACGCTCCAAGCACCGACGAGCGACGGCCAACGCCGATCTACAAATCGCGAGGTGTTTAACTCGGTCGGCTACATCGTCACTGCGGATTTCTCCTAGTAGATCTCACCCGCCCGGCGATCCTCTCCTTCGCGGAGGTGGATCCCCGGCGATCCTCTCCTTCGTGAGTGTGGATCCTCAGCGCTTCGCTTCCTTCGGAAACGAGCCCTCTACGCCTCAGAAGTTCCAACCCGGTTTTCCACTGATTGGGATTGCGCGGTCGCCCACGACACAAAAGTCCTCGCATGTGCAAAGAACTCCACGCAAGCGGTGACCTCGACATAACCGAGATCCTCGTGTTTGTTCATACAGAGAAAGTTGTAATTTTCGCTTTTATTGTACTTTAAAATAAAAGGCATTTCTTTTGAATCTTGTTGTAGGCCAAAGAAGCCGTAAACGAAGTTCAAACGAAGCAATGAATAACAAACCGACTTTTACCGCCAATCGTGGACCAGCCGGTGAGCACCACATTCACCTTCAGAGGCTTCAAGGACCTCTTCCGCTTCTTTGCTTGAAAGGCATCGAGTAAAGACCATCGCACTTCGACGCATATAACATCCGGTCTCGTGGTCGAAAGAACTGAGCTCTTCGCCGATTGACTCTCTCTCCTTCACATCTTCCGCGTAATACCATGTAAGACGAATCGATGATAGGAAAGCCAATCTCGGGGCTCCCACTTAGTTTGGGTTGCATGCACTTCTTGGTAACTACCTTCGCTTTTGTACCTCATCATGTATCGGTACAAAAGTCGACGAAGTTCGACCGTAACTAGTTGCTCGGTCTCTAAGGTTGTGCTAGCGACAGCCTAACGCCAATGCATCCGCATAAGCCGCTCAAGACGCTGGATATATTCAATGAAGAACTCTTCAACGAAGTCCGCCATTTCAACGGCTACGATGATAGGGGACCGTGATCGGTTCCTAACTTTGTAGTCACCACGACTCGCTTAACTATCAATTGCGAATCGCCAGACGCCGAGATACTCGACCTTCTGGCTAAACTAAGTCCGATAAGTAGCGTTGTATTCGCTACGCTATTGGAACAAGGTTGGTGAGTGAATAAGCACGGGCATGACATGATTCCTGGGAAACTAAGACAACCCCAACCGCGGAAATCTTAGAACATCCGGGCACTTGCCACGCTGGTAGCTCGAGAAGTTCACAAAGTACCACCATATTTGTTGGTGCGATGTAGTGTTGACTTCGTGGACTTCATCCGAAGATCATCATATAGCTCAACCGCTCAAGGTCGGGCCGGGCACCAAGAGATCGCAAATCGCTTGCCCTTTGACCTACCGCTGTTTGAAGTGCGTGTCGATTGGGACAAGAGCAAAGCCCATTTTGCCACACGCCAACTCATTGAGGCCACTGGGTCATAAATATTCGACCGATTTATGTTAGAGATAACATAAATTGTCCGTCCGACTAAATAGTGCCGATTTTTCAATCGCTAACACTAATGCAAGGCACCGCCGCACCATTGGGTATCGAGACTCAAAGACCAATAATGTTCGCCAGTAATACATCGCCTGCTTGTGACCGCCGCCGCCCCGCCAGTAAAGCACTTAACGAGTGATCCGCTGCCTTGATGTAAATCAAACGGTTTTCCATCATGTGCAACCGTAATCAGAGGTTTGGCGAGATATGATTTGATCTCTTCAAATGCTTTCGACAGCGCCGCCCCAAATAAACCACACTCTTCTTGTTCAACTTAGAGAATGGTTGGCATTTCCCGATAGGTTCGATATGAATCGCCGGATGTACGCCAATCGCCTCTTGTAACCCCCGAAGTTCTCGCAGATTTCTGAGGTTGCAACTCTTGAATCGCTTTACTTTGTCGATCGACATGGATTCCTTTGTTGGTGACGACGGCCGGTGAACTTACCATCGACATTCCAAGGAAGGATTTGGGTGGTTCATCTTTAGTCGATGAGTCCGCATGAGCTCAATACCGCTCTAAGATCTTTAATGTGATCTCCTCTCGTCACCGCCACTTACCAAGTCATCAACATAGCACTCGATCGCTTTTCCCAGGTGGTCCCGAAGATTTTCGCCATTGCTCACGATACGCACCTAAGATTTTGAGGCCGAATGGCATGACCGTGTAGCAATATATACCGATGGGCTGCTTCAACGCCGTGGTGCTTGGGCCATCGGGTGCATTTTGATCCGATTGTAACCTCGAAACCATCCATGAATGACATTCTTTCAAATCCACACGGTTGTCGACTATGACATCGCGATTGGAAGAGGAAAGTCATCTTTCGCAAGGCCGCTCAGTCTCAGAGTCATTAATGCATCCTAATCGAACCATTCTTCTTCATGACCGACTATATTCGCCACCCAACCGGATGTTGAATTTCCTCGATGAATCGATTCTATGAGTTTCTTCACTTCGCCTACGATTGCTCAGAAGATTTGTGGACTAAACCGCCTTTTGCATTGCTTGACAGTTTGACATCCACCTTGATGTTGAGGTGATGAGTCGCCACATTAGGGTCGAGTCGCATGTCCTCGTAGCTCCGTGCAAATACATCGATATACTCCCCGATTAGGGCGATCAATTCTTCCTTCTCTTCTGAGGAAGACTATTACTGATATTTATGAGCTTAAGATGCTCTTCATCACCCATATTAACCTGGACTACCTCGTCCTTATTGGGGGGTTCTCTTTATTCGAATCTATCCTCAAACTGCTCTTAGAGTTGATGGATCCATGGGTCTTTCCATGTTGGCATATCTTCATCATCCTCAATAGTAGCAGGATCGACCGTACCCATATTCGATATCAAAACCTTAAAAGCTTCTCCGAGGTCGTGTCAATCCCAAGCCAAGAATCGCACGAATGTCCGTCTCCCTCATCGGGTGGATTATTATCAATCAGCCATGAGCATTCATCTTCTGAGGAGGATTCGTATCCCAATCCCCTTCTAAATGCATAGTAGTTATCTGGCTTCCCTTTCGGGACATATGCCGCTTTAGGAGGGACTCGAGGACCTCGCCCAAAATATAGACCTTCTCCTTGTGTCAAGTTGTACCCCCACTTCTTCATGATACCCAGTGTTTCTGGACTATATCTGAATGTGTGGAGGATAGGCCCATTGCCATCTTCATCTTCTTCCAAGAAGTGATTCGGTGTTGGAACTGCATCTCCTTTTTCGTAAACCAAGTCTTTTTCACTACTTGATCTTCGTGGAATGACGAGTGTTGTCCCAAAGGAGTCTCGGAATTGCTTTTGTGTAAAGCAAAATGACCGAGTTGGTAGGTGCCGCTCTGGATTGTTGTACAAACCTGTCATCACATCATTTAAAGACAAAGGGTACTCTAAATCGTCATTTATTGATTGATCGGCAATTTGCCAATTACAATGTTCCTCTGACGATTCTTCATCGTCAAGATTGATTACAAGGGGTACAATGTCATTTAAAATAAAACCACCACTATAATCAAGCCCGCCGGTGACGTTTCTTCACCGCTTCCGTGTCTTTGGGCCGATGATTCGCTGACTCATTATCGAGAGGAGAGAATCGCTGAAATAATTCTCCATCCCCTTAAACGGTTGTTTGTCCACACCACCGCCTTGACCTCATTATTCGTGTCTACATATTTGTGACACTCGATGAAGAGTAGATGAGACTATAACGTTATTGTGGATCCAATCGACTCCAACAATAAGTTATAGGAAGTCTCACAATCACATAGCAGTGACTTCGACTTTAAGTCCCCATTTGACACTTTATCCGGATTTTACCAAGTGGGCGAGATTTACCGTGTTAAATCCATAGATCATCGTTCCATGATGCCTCATCGGGCAGGATTCTAAGGTGATACATGAGGCTAAGGGCATGATGTCGACAATGAACCCGGATCGACTTGGATCCTGCTAACTTCGGAGTCGATATACCCTGGAAGTACAATGCTTCAATTCTTCGCCCGCATATCCTCCTTCGTAGCGCATGCAGGAAAGTGCTCGTTGCCAAGTTGCATCAGCAGCGATTCTTCTCGGATCGGCTTGATTCGAGTGAGAAACACCTCGAGTCACCGAAGCTTGTAGAGCTTCCCGGTTTCCTTTGATAATCGGAGCAACTTGTAGAGAGTTATCCCGCCGGATGTTTGCCAACCGAGCCATGACGCCGAAGCGGCATGGAGAGCTCAATGTTCTCGCCTATCCTCACACCCAAGCATTGAATCGACCGCCGAGTTGAGCTTCCTGGACTTGAGGTTGTTTCCCTTACTTCACCGCTTCTGCCCGCCGCTGTTCTCCGCACGAGAGAGGATTCGTGGCACCCTACCGGCCAGCCGTTTTATGCGATCTCGAGTCTCCGGATATTTGTAGCCATATTTGTGTCCACTTTGTGGCCAAGACTTCATGCTCTCCTTCGTAAACCGGAAAGTCACCACTTTCATCGCCCTTCGAATTTCAAGCAAAGATGGCATAGTTTGCCTTTTCCCTTGACTTTTGGTCGAAGACGAGTCCACCGATCGCCTTCCAGAAGTCGGTGGACCCAAAGGATTTCTCCGCTTGCCGCGGTGTGGTACGAGTCCCTTCTCACGCTGTCTGCGGACGATCCTCATTCACCATCTTCATTCCTACCTTCACAACCGGGCGCCTACCGAAACCAATCCAAAGGAACTGATCCGGCTTATAGAGACCGTGATTTGCTCCCACCTTTTTCTTTAGAGGGTTTTGGAGTAATGACTCCAATGTCGCATCAAGGCTTGAATCTTGTCCTTGAGATGGTAGCGTAACTTTGTAGGATGATGTACCGCCATGTGGTAAGCGCAGATTTAGGATCTCAGAACCTTCTTTGCCTCCTCACGGTTCACAATTGGGGCAACCGATCTTATTGTTCTCCGTAAGGTATTTGAAGATGCCTGTAACCTCCTCGTCTTTGAACGAGTAAGTCTTGGGAAACCTCGAACCGGAAGGTTTCTGATTTTGAGTTTGTTGGCGCCATTGAGGCCGGGATTGTCGGGTGCACGCCAGGCTGTCAGCTGTTGTGATTGTAGTTCAAATGTTTGATTGGCATCACCGCACTTTGCCGGGCGCTTTACCTCGCCACGCGGCACAAAAATTTCGCTTGTTCGTGTTTGTTGCCGGTCGGGCGCCTTTCTCGCTTTCTTCCTTTTGAGGAACCTTTCGGCTTGCTCTCCACGAACCTTCAAGTCCTTCCATGTTATAGATGGTGCTGTCCCCATTGCCTCGAGCACATCTATCGACAAGTTGTTGTGGCAGGTTTGGAGGATGAACTCCTCTGTTATCGGATCCCGGCAATTCATCGCCTTGTTTCGGAATCATTTGACGAAGACGTCTACTGTTTCTCCATCCTTTTGCTTCTCGTCGAACAACGTCCCGATCGATACTTCGGTATCGTCATCGAAGAAATTGGTGAGGAAGCTAGACTCCATGTCATCCCAGCTGTGAATGCTCCCTGACTTGAGACGGCGGTACCAATTGAAGGTAGCCCCGCGAAGAGTACCCACGAATGATCGAACCATCAGGGGCTCGTTGCCGGAAATCACCCCCAAGTGGGACTTAAAGTTTATCAGGTGTTGAGTTGGTGAACCCTTCCCGTCAAACGGCGTGAAGTTTATTAAGTTAAACTTCGCCGGGTATGGGATCGATTCCCACTCCCTAGGATATGGGCAAGGGATGCCGGTTTTCTTCACTTCTTGAGCGGAAATCAGGGAGTTGATTTTGCTCTCGAGGTCTTTGATCTTCTCACTTTCATGAGCAACAACGTTGCGTGGTTCAGGAGGGTTATCATCCTCTTGTGCTTCCTCCCGTCTCACCGGCCATCTTGATCGACGTCGATGCGCTGACTCGATTCACCTCGATGTTTTATCAAGGCTTGGATCTGTTGGTCATGCATTTCTCTCATCGTCTGCATGGCCATATCCATTTCTAGTTTGAAGTTTTCCCGTTGCTTATTCAACGCTTCGTCTAGCATATTAGCCACTTGATCTCGCATCATCATAAGCATTTCTTGGGGCTCCTTCACTAGATACAAGATGATCGAGGCGATTATGAGCCAATATCCGGCGTATCATCCTCCGTGAGTATCCTTTCGAAGTTTGTCGACTCGACCGCCGGATAGTCCCGACCGCAAACGAAGTTAACCGCGAGCGCGCCGGGAATAGCCCGTAACGACGGTTCTTTACCGGTCATATTATTAGTGACCTCTGGCAATTCATCCTCTCGGGGTGCCATCCTTCTGCGGAATCGCCTTGACCTAGGTCTCGACGTTTTCGTGGTGAGTCTCTGGAAGACTGACACCCTTTCTGGAGCTTCTTGACAACAATTACACTCCGAGAGCACTGTTTTGATGAGCTTGGAGCATAAACATGACTGTGTTGGCTTGGGGGAACCTCTTCGAGATTTCTTTGTACCCCCAGTGCGGTAGTATAACTCGTCGGCATGAGTGCCGGAGTGATCTGCCGTACGTCGGCACGATCTCTCGGGTATAACGCTTTCATCGTCAGATGAAAACATCTCCTTCCGAGGATGGATGGCTTCGAAAGTAACCCGCCTTGACTTTCGCTTATGTGAGCGTGAAGTCTCGGCGGACTCTCGGACTTCGACTTTCAGTCCGGTATGCAAAGTTGTAGGAATCTTCTGCTTTCTGGGTGACCCTCAGATCGAGTGACCCGCGATTCCTTTAACGGACCCAGGCGATCCTTGACGGTAAGCCTGCTGGTAGAGCTGGGCTTGGATGCCAAATTCGTCGGAGGTGAAGCGTCGACGGACTTGGGCTTCCAGACTAGTCGACTTGTTGACGACTTCTTGGCCGCCTCCTTCTTCAACTCGCGGGCTTGTTGCACCAAAGCCCTTGCTTGTGCGAGGAGCGTGCGGCGTTTCTGGATATGCTCCTGAAGTGTGGAATGGTTCCGTTTGACTCGGACCCATTCATTTGTCGCCGGCCTATAGGAGTCGGCTACGATCTCAGACTTCAGTCTCTGAGTTAACCTGGATTTTAGATCCGCTTCATAGCGAACCCCATCCATTGATTCTTTTGCCTGGGCAGCTTATTTTGCCAGGCGTTGACGTCGCCTCTGACGGGCTCTCTTAGAGAGAGTCACGACGCCATTGACGGGAACTACCTCTTGAGGAGATAGAGGTTCTGACAATTTGGTCGCTTTGCCGGCCGAGGAACCACCGTTGTCTGCAGTCTTGACGGCGGTGGTGGTGAATTTTCGCCTCGCGATTCGAGGCCGATTGGGTCTTCCTTGCCGCGAGACCATCTTGGACTTGCGGGGAATCGATCCGACGAGGAAGAGAGGTACTCCTCGTACTTCTTTTGGTCGAACTCGAACTCGACCTCTTCTATCACCGGATCCGATCCGCTTGTTAGCGACACGACGCGCTTTGTTGAAGCCGCTGGCTCCCACCGGTCGCCTGTTCAGGGAAAGTTGCTTTGTTATTCATTGCTATTTGAACTTGTTTACAGCTTCTTGGCCTACAACAAAATTCAAACAAAGAGAAAATGCCTTTTATTTCAAGCGCATAATGAAAACGGAAATTACAACTTCTTCCTCAGATGAACAAACACGAGGATCTCTATTTTTCGATCCTCGCTATGGGTTCTTTGCCCGTGTCGGACTTTTATTCGCCCGCGGACCACCGCAATTCAGATCCCGTAAATACCCGTTCGAACTACAGACGAGGGCTCGCTTCATGAAGGAAACAAAGCCTAAGGGGATCGTGACTCATGAAGGAGAGGATCGTCATGGGATCACACTCACGAAGGAGAGGATCGCCGAGCGTGAGATCTACGAGGAGAAATCACCGCTATCCCCGGAAGGGTAATCTGCAGCTCCGGACCGATTTGCTTACCTCGCGATCAGATCCGACGTCGACCGAACTCGTTTCACGGCGGTTCTGAATCGTAAGGCCGACGGCTCATAAATCTCGCGAGCTCTTCCCAATATCGTAAAATCCAACCTTTGAAACCGAAAGCACCCTCGACTATTTATAGGATAACAAAAAGGGGTTGTTGTCGGCCGACATCATTTGGTGTCCGGCATGGTCGACACCAAACGGTGTCCGTTTCGCCAAACGCCGCTTTTCTCGGTTTGGTTGGTCTTCGGACTTTTTTCGCGACGTTTTGTCTCGATCTTGTCGTTGTCGTCCTAAGTCCATGTCCGATTCATTTCTTTGTTGACTCGGAATTCGGTTGGTTCAATCGCGTTGACAGGTTAAGTGACGACTGATTCTTGTCTCGTCGTCGTTCGAATCCAGTCAATCTCGCTTCGTCGAATCTTATTGATTTTGAAGCTTTGTTGTTGGGTTTATCCCACGTTTATGTAAGCTCGCTGGCTTATATGCATCGCTGGCTCGCTTCATGTGTTCCTCGGCTCGCGCGATGCGTTTTGCGGCATAGTCAATCGCCGGCGTTCGTCGGATGGGTCGTCGGTTGTTAACCCCCCGTCACGAGTTTCGTTCGGGTACTGATAAGCAATTTTTATCGCCTACAATATTATGCAAATATAGATAATGAGGGGATGGATTAATTGGATTAGCTAATACTCGAGTTGAACTTCGAGTAGTCCTATTGTTTCATACTGCTACTCAGACTGGTAGTGTGCTTTTTATTTTTTGATTGGCGATAGGTAGAATGAAGTGCTGTCTTTTTGTTAAAAAAAAAAGGTATTTCATCTGCATAAAAATGGAAAATTGAAAAAGGGTTGATTTGAGTGGTTTAGACAAAACAATTGCAGATAAAACCTCCAAAAACCACTTAATCTGGATATCCATTATAAGATTATAGATCGAATTGCACAATCAAACAAGAAGTTTCTCTTTAACTTTTACTTATGTCATAATTGGGTCCAGTGATCCATTTATTTTACATATCATCGACCTGATAACGACTTGAACCTAGCTATGCTTTCAATTCCCCTTAACCTGTATCTGTTATCAGATTGAATGAAAATTGCCACACCTGAGAATGACGCAAGTATAATGCCATTTTTTATGTCATCTTATTGCAAAACCAACGACTACAAATTATCTTGTGCATCCAAAGTTTTTCTGAGCCCGAGAAGTCCCCTGGACAAGAGCGGCAGAGACTTAAGCAGAACATCCCTTAAACATTTCATAAAAAAAAATTATCGTGCACATGAATTATAAGAAGTATACCTAGGCTCAATATTCTGAGAGACTCCTGTTGCATGATACTGAAGCTTCTTTTCCTTAAAACTCTTTTTCTCATTATGGGTGAACCGAACTCTTTTTCTCATTATGGGTGAACCGATCACATTGTTGTCATTTTCTGTTTCTGAGAAATCACTCTTCTTTCTAGCCTCTAATAGCCCTCCAGTATCCATGCCGGTATTTTTACTCATTGCCTTTAACTTCTTGTTGAAAATTGTTGTCTTGATCTGCTCTTCATCGTGCTTAGAAAATACTCTCCTTGTACTTGAAAGCAATGTGGGTATATTCTTGATGGAACTACTAGTTGATGTCTTCTCAGGAAAATGCAATTTTTGTGCTAGCTTCTCATCATCATTTTGGCTTTTGGGCTTGGTTTTGATGATAGTGCCTCTATCTGAGGATAAAGACATTCTGATTGGAGATGGAGACCTTTTCCTTCTTGACCTCACCAGTTTGGGAGCTATTGCTTTCTACGTTTGTAGAATGTTTTTCTTTCAATACCATGTTGAAAAAATTGGTAGAAAATTTTTGAGCAATGATAATGTGTTTCTGGTTCTAAAGCAATGATAATGTGTTTCTGGTTCTAACTTGTTTTATCAAAGATATATATTTTAGTGTTTCTTTTTATTCCTTATGATATTTTTCTCTTTTCAATGTTTACAATGTTCAATCTGAAAACTAAAAAGCCTTATAGAAGAGTATTTGATTTTGATTTTGTATGATAAATGACAAATCAAATTTTTTTTTGAAGGGATTTATGTAATGACTCGATTAGTGAGGAAAGTAAATAGGAAGAGGAATGAGGAGGCCATTGCCGACTTTATGTTTAGTGTGATCAAGGTTGTTTGTTGGTTCTATGAGGTTATGAGTCATATTGTGGAGAGTAATTCTTTGAGGCGTTCTTACATTGTGAAAGATCGAGAGGCAAGAGCTTACCTACAAACCCTAGTATATTCTGATGATATAACGTGTATGAACCACTCTAGGATGAATAGATTAATGTTTGCTAAGTTATGCCACATGCTCGAAACAGTTGGGAAATTGAAGTCATCTTGTCATATGGCGATTGATGAGCAAGTAGCAATTACTTTGCAGATTTTAGCACATCACACTAAGAATAGAGCCATCAAATTCTGCCATTTTCGATCCATGGAAAGTGTTAGTCGACATTTTATCTTGGAAGTAATTGGCATGTTAGAGAAAAAGAATATATAAGTGGCTATGTAATTTTTATTGCATTTTTCTTGTGATTTAAATTTTTTTTTTTGTAATCACTTGCTTACTAATATGTGACCCTTTCTTTACAGTTCTATAAGAGCTCTTTCCTCGAAGGCTGAGAGAATAAGGAAAGTATATGGCAGATAGAGGGGTACAAGTAAATGATGTATTTATGCACACAATCTTTGTGAATGTTGGGCTATTTGAATTTGGTTATTAAGCATGTAAAATATTTTCTTCTAGTTATGTTATGTAAATAATTGAAGGAGTGTTGTTAAGTTTTTGGTGTCATTGCATCTGTGAAATATTTGGTTATAGTAATGTAATATTTTTTGGCTTCTATTTTTGTTCATTGAAAAATAGACAGGTGGTTGTTCTCTAATGGCTACTCTGTAGTCATCCTTAATATTATAATTAGATGCATTCAACTAGGTCCTCTTGTTATATTTTCAGCATAATTAATTTTGTTGATTGTTTTCTTGTTTATAATTGGGTTATATATATGAAAAATTTATTCTCTAAATTAAGAAATAAGATTGTAAGGTGAAAAAATAATAGAGGATAGAATTTGTAATCCCAATTGTAGGAACCAAACGTGGGATCGGAATTTTGGGTATCAAAATCCTAAGGACTTTGAACGTGTAACCAAATATGGGACTAGGACTTCTAGTCCTAGTCCCATCTAATCCTAATCCTAACCCTAACCTAAGTCCTAGTCCCAATCCCATCGTGAACCAAACGCTGCATAAGAGATTCACTTCCTCTCTCCATGCAAGGAAGATATTGATGCCCATAAGAATCATATAATTACCTACATATAATTGTGGAAATTCAATTGAGTACTTTTCAAATGAAATATCGGACGAATCATTTCACCGGCATATAATGGAAATTTTCTACCTCATTTTGAGATTAGGAGAGAAACCCAACAGTTATAAACTAGACCAAAATTAATGAAATAAAATTAACCAAGGCCTCATTGATCAGCGTATGCAGGTCCATAAAGATCGGAATGAAAACAGGCTTGCATTTTATATGTACCCATCAAAGAAGCAATAATAATAATAATAATAATAATAATAAAGTTAATTAAGGGCATCTTTGGCCAAATGATTCAATCTAATATGCTTCAAGACAAAAAAAATAAAAAATAAAATAAAGAACTTACTATCCTCGAGATACCAACGGATATAAATCGCTTCAGTTGTTAAAAGGGTATTAATTACCCAAGATAACAATGGACTAAAATTGTCTGACATTCCAATGAGCTCAAAGTGCCCAAGTTTTTTAAAGGGTATTAATTACCCGAGATGCGAAAGGACCCACCCAAGCTTTCCGAGAGTCAAAATGATATAAATTGTCCGAGATGCCAAGGGTATAAATTGCACAAGATACTAAGGTGCTCAAATACCCCGAGATGCAAAAAAGAGTATAAATTAGCCAACACAAGTTTATTTGTGTAGGAAGATACACGCAAATAATACTCAAAAAGTGCCAATTGTGCTGACCCCTAAGTCATTAAACTAGACAAACACGCACGATTAAACTCGACCGTCAAGATTGGCAGAAACCAAAAAATCATCTGCCAAAATTGACAGAAACCAAACTTAACTATCAAACCTGATAAACCAAAATCATTTGTCAAAATTGATAGAAACCAACATCAAATACCGAAATTGGCAGAATAAGGAATTGTCAAGTTTGGTAAAATAAAAAATCAACCTCCATGCCCCTAAACTGAAAAATATCAAATTTAACCTCCACGTCCGTAAATTGGAAAACAATTCCAAACTTGACCTCCACGTCCTTAAACTGGAAAATATTAAACTTGATCTTCACGTACCTAAATTGAAAAATATCAAATTTGACCTCTAACTGGAATTCAAATAAAACTTGACCTCTATGTCCCTAAGCTGGAACACTATCAAACTTGACCTCTACGTCACTAAACTGGACCCCAAATCCAAACTTCGTTCCAGGCCTTCAAGGCGAACCCAAATCCAAATTCAACCGCCACAACTATTTCATTTAAAATTGTACACTGAGGGTATGCTCTCCCTTAAGCTATGTAAACAAGCGAGAAATCTATGAACTTTGCGTTACTTCATTTTATTTTATTTTTGTTTTATTTATTTGTGCTAACTTGAAGGTCCCTTAATTGGAGGTTCCTCTATTCAAAGATGGTAATTAACAATATATTATTGAGTTTATTGGAAGCCATGAACCCACGTAATAGTAAAATCCTCTCCCGAGGCTGTAGGGTAATTTTTTTTTATCTTCTTTGACCAGCCGTACTCCTTTGCATCTGGTCGAGGGAGACTATTTTGACCCCATAATGCGCTGATAAAACGATGAGACAGTGGAACCTTCAAGCGGTTGTGTGAGGCCTTCAAGAGCTCAATTAGTGGAAATAAAGCTGCCGCGATTGATCTTCACAGACTGATCGGACGCTATCAGTAATGCCATAGCTGCAGTCTGGCCACAATTAGCGAAACACCTAAAAATTTGTCTTTCAAGGTTCAACAATTTATGCAGAAGACTTCAATAGATGTATTTATGAAATTGATGAGGAAGATCAATTTATATCAGAATGGGAGTTATTATTAGAAAGGTTTAAGCTCAGTAGCAATGCCTGGTTGGCTAAAATATGTGAAGAAATAGATTTTGCAGGGACATGGAAGCTATGCTAGCTGAGGATAGTATGAATGGCGCACTAAAAGAATATTATGGATTCAGAAAATTTATTATAATTTTTTAAGTATTATGAAAATATGGTCAATGATCAACAATTTGTAGAACTACAAGCTGATTTCTGGAACATCAAGGTTTAGTGAAGAATCCTGCTTCACTAATGCTGAGGCAAGCTGCGACTTTATTCACACGGACAGTGTTCAAGTATTTCAACCGGAATTGACATGTCTATAGATTTTGTAGCGTACAACAGTGGTCAAATTTGGACTATTTTTCGATTATACAGCTATAGCTGAGGATCAACCTAATGAATATGTCATTAACTCATCAAAGGGTGAAATCTTCTGCAGTTGCAAATGTTAAATCGTTAGTTGGGTTGTTATTAGATACACTTGAGAATCTGTGCTGCTTTGCCGATCTACTTGAGACGTACAGAAACATTTAAAGACGGTACAAACTTCAGATTGGATCATAGCTCTCTTTCCTTCGTGACTACCTATGCGATCGAAACACAGTCCTCGTTTGGCAAAGGTTTAAATAAGCATGTCAAGGGGAGGGTTAGGCCATTTGTTCTTCTCGACAGAGGTTTATTTAAGATTTAGTTTAAGGGGTACTGTTTTGCTTATAGACCCAAAGTTTTAACCCCCGTTTACTTTAAAACTTGATTCCAAATAAAGTTTACCTTTAAAGCCAAAGTATACAATACAGAGTATATAGTTTCATTTTATAAGGTGTACAGCTACATACTACTTTGTATAGAATACGAAGTGTATAGTAATATTTTTAAACCCAAACCATGAAATACAAAGTGTATAGCTACATACATCATACTTGGTATTTGCTTAGCTAATTAGAGTATCCAAGACATGATTTTCTTATTTCATCAAACTCATGATAAGAATACAGTTCAACATATTTCTTTTCCTTCTAAGTAAATAGATCAAGCTAATTAAAATCTATGATATAAGAACGACAAGTATGAATACATAACGGAACATTAAGAGGAAAAAAAGAAAAGAGTTTTTCCTATGTAACCACATCATGACGACTGTATGGCTAGCATAATATAATCCATGCGCTGAACAATTCAGAGCACACATTAATATGGTCATACAATATTATAGGTGCTTTTTATCCTCGCATTGAACCACATTGCCAATGCCAGTAGCCATCAAAGTCTTAGTGTAGTCAAAAGGACCTTTAACATTCCCAGAATCAAGCTAATCCACATACAAAACAGCTAAAATATCACAAAACCCAGAGCAGTTAATCATGCATTAATAATAAAAACCGAGTACTGCTGCAAATAAAAAAATGCAGCGTATTTCTCTATCTAAGAGATTCTTAACTCTCTTCTAATTTCCTCCCAAAACAAAAATAAAACCTGAACTCAAGAGACATCTGAATAGAAATAAAGCAGATGCTCATCTCTGAGGGGGGAAAAAAAAAGAAGAACAATAAATATTGTAGATGTCCAATTTTCAGACTCTGCCTCTATCTGCAGGTTTCATCCTTGTCCCTTCATCGCCTTGCCCTCCTGCAACAAAAAAAAAACTAGAATGTATTAATTTTAAGCAATTAAATCATATTTCATTTGCATCAAACTTGGAAATAGAAAACATAAATATTTGAGCCCAAAAACTCGTACTGCATTAGATACATATTTCATAAATGAGAGGCACAAAATTCTTCCTTGGTTATATTAGTCATGAATGGGATACTACTCACGGGAGAGCTCAAAATGTTTGCAAAAAAGGAACCACACGTTACAAAATATGCAGCTGGTTTTGATGTCTCAGTCAATCAGCGCGAGGTATTACCTTTGAAATTGTATATCCCATGCAATCGTGAAATTAAAGACAGAAGTTCAAGTTGATATATCTCAACAAACTATACTATTTACTGCAGAAACTCTACCTTCTTTTCATGAAATTAAACACGAAAGTTCAAGTTAATAAATCTCGACAAACTATACTACTTACCCTGGAAACTCTTCCTTCTTGCTATTAATACAGAGAAGGGATCTTTGTGTTAATGTCTTGTTAGACAACTAACAATGCAGGGTTCAGCAAAAACCTCATGCACAAATGATTGGGTAAAGGGGGGAAAAAAACAGAACAAGATTCTTTAACAGTTGTACATTATCAGATACCTATAATTACATTACTACAACATGCTGTGCGAAGTGATTAGACAGTTGTTATTTATTGCATTACATATGTATAATTATTAATGCATGATTAACTGCTCTGGTTTTTGTGATATTTGAGCTGTTTCGTATGTGGTTCAATACAAGGATAAAAATCAAAGAAGCCCTAGATTGAAAATTACCGAAATTTTCTCCCAAAAAAAATAAATAAAATAAATAAATAAAATAACAATTGCGATCTGGGGGGTGTCATCGTTCAAAACATGTGGGATTCTTCGATTGGGCCCAATCTTGATGTTTTTGACTGGGCCTTCAAAAAGATTGAAAAGTTTGAAGCCAGGGTGATGGAGGAATTGAGTTTGGGAGTTGCTGGAGTTTAAATCATGGAAGATGACGCCGGCGGTGGAGAATTTTTTTGTATTATTAATCATTTAACCCCTCTGCTAAGATAGCCAGCATTGCTTTCCTTTATTATTTGTTTTCGTGCTGAGTCAAATTTGAATCTTTGAAGATGGAAGATGGTGAATAACTGTAGAATAGTTATAGGAATTAAGGTTTCCCTTTAGTTTGTTTCGACACTTCATGGTTTTGATCGAAGAGGAAGGCTGTAAAAGATTTAATAAGGTTAGAAATTTGGACATTTTACCTCTTAATTAACCTCAACTTTCTTTACTCAGATTCATATCGACCAGAAACCCCGTTTCGAATCTAGATTTAGATTGTATATCATGTTTCGGTTATGAGACTTTCTTCTCGTTAGGCATATCAAAGCCTGTTATATGGCGTCTTTTAGCTATTGGATTTGAGGAGAAAAAAATTATACACAGTCAGAACTTTAGGGGTGTTTGGTTCATGGAAAACTCAACTATAGGAAATGTTTTCCACCCATTTTATGAAATGTTTTCCACCCAAATAAAATATGAGAAGTTAAAAGGACAAGTTTTCCTTTTCGTGTTTGGTTAAAGAAAATGGAAGCATCTTTAGAAATGTCGAAGTTCCTTGAAAGTTATTTGGTTCAAAATAAGTAAAAATCTGGTTTATTACTTTTTAATAGTGTTGTCAGTTTCATGAGATTTCCTCTCAAAAGCTAGGAAGTTGTTTTCCAACTATTCAGACTTTTAGGAAATGTTTTCCATAAATCTAGAGTGAACCAAACACATGAAAACTCAATTATAGAAAACTTTTATTTACGAATTGCCATTTCCCAAAAACTTTTCCCAAAAGTGGTGAACCAAACACCCCTTAGTGTAAGTTTTGCTCATAAAATTTTGGGGAAAATTGTGTCCAGCCCCAAAAGTTGAAACTACATGTGACCGCCCCTCCATTATTGAATGTGTGGATCACCCCAACAGATTGCGTGATTTGTGTTGGGCCCCTCATCGACCATTACTCGGTGAGAAGGCGTATTTTGTAAAAATCCAAAATGCCCTTCTCCTTCTTCCCGTGACACTTCATCTAGTCAACCATTAATGACGATCCGATGGGGAATTGAGGGAAATCTCCCCATTTTTTACCCGATCATGAGCAATAACTATATGTTTTTGCCCTTCAAAACTCTTCTTGTCCTAAAATTCTCGCCATTACTCCTTCGCCATTACTCCTTCTACCTTCCCTTCATAATGGTGAAGGATATCATCTGCGTGGTCTCATCAGTGACAAAGCCGCTTTCTTAAAGATTAATTCAGAACCACCATGATGGATATCAAATTTCATGCGCCGAGAGGTTAAAAATCCCATATGAGTCTTTATCTTTGTCATACAAAGATGAAGCAACATACTCTGACAACCTCAATTTTCCCATTGAGAACGAAGTTGATCGGCATCTATGATGGAGCATTGCCGCAATGTTGGGTTAAAAGAGATTCACGTGAAAGCTACTCAAGTAACAGAGGATTCTTTAATTATCTATGACGAGGAGCAAGATCTAGAAGACCAGCAAGATCTAGAAGACCAGTAAGTTCAATATTTATGACGTTACATGTTAAGTCAAACGAGTTTTATGTTAAGTCTAATTTATTGCATGTTAGCGTAAGAAGTCGTTACATGTTAAGTCAAAGGCGTTACATGTTAGGTCTAATTTCCAGTTCTTGTTAAGTCTAATTTTCAGGTTATATCTAAATTCCAGTTGATGTTAAGTCTAATTTTATTTCATGTTAAGTCTAATTTTCATGGTAACTCTAACTCCGGTTCATGTTAAGTCTAATTCCAATTGATGTTAAGTCTAATTTTAGTTCATGTTAAGTCAAAATTTTAAGTAAAGTCTAATTTCAGTTCATGTTAATTCTAATTTGTCTTAGTGTTAAGTGTAATTTTTATTTCATGTTAAGTCTAATTTATTTCATGTTAAGTGTAATTCTACTTCATGTTAAGTCTAATTTATTTCATGTTAAGTGTAATTCTACTTCATGTTAAGTCTAATTTTAGTTCATGTTAAGTCTAATTATATGATTAGTTTTGATTATTTGTTTCTATTCAAAACATTTACAAAGACAAAAATAAAGATTGCAGACATGGTGACATCTACTTCCGATTCAGTTAGTCTTTCGGATAGGATTCCCAATGATAATCCCATCATGGATAATGTTATGATGATTGATGATATGATAAACAATACAGAGAGGATTCCTGCTTGGTGGCACAATGCTTTAACTGAGGAGGGGCAACGATTTGACGGGGCCAAAGAATTAAGATTAGCTTTGCAATACTATTCGTTTGCCAAAAAATTTGAGTACGATTTTGAAAAGAATGAACCAAAGCGTATTCGAGTTTGTTGCCGGTTTAAGAAAACTAAAAGTTGCCCGTGGATGTTATTTGCCTCTCCACCTAAAGATGAAAATAGACTTGAAATAAAAAAGTTCGTGAACAATCACACTTGTGGTCAGCATGGCAATAATGCCGGCCAACGAGGGCCTCCCCGACAATTCATTGCGACCCAATTACAACCCATGTTAAAGGACCGGCCGAATATACGCCCTATTGATGTAAAGAAGGAGCTTTTAAGTTCCTTTGGGCTAAGGGTCGAGTATAGTAAGGTATGGTGGGGTAAAGAAAGAGCACAAGAACAATTATACAAAGGATGCTCATGAGTCCTATGATCAATTACGATGGTAAAGTATCTATCCTATACAAATTAATTTTATGAATGGAATGTAAGTCATTACACCGCATGTTAATTCTATTTCCTTTGCATGTTAAATCCATTTCACCGCATGTTAATTCTATTTCATCGCATGTTAATTCTATTTCATTGCATGTTAATTCTATTCAACTGTATGTTAATTCAATCTCACTTCATGTTAATTCTATTCCATTGCATGTTAATTCTATTACACATCATGTTAATTCTATTACACATCGTGTTAATTCTATTCCATTGCATGTTAATTCTATTGAACTTCATGTTAATTCTATTTCATCGCAAATTAATTCTGCATTTCATGTTAGTTCTATTTATTCCAACTTGATTCCGTATCTGTTAATTCTAGCTCTTTTCTTAACATGAAATTTAGGTATGTAGAAAATGTTAAGGAGACAAATCCAGTAGCTATATTCATGTTGAACAAAATGAGGAAGGTTTACAAGATTATTCATTTGCTATGCCGCTTGCATAAATGGTTTTTGCGTGGTTGTCGACCACTTATATTTTGGATGGGACCTTTCTAAAAGATCGATTCAAAGGAATACTCCTCAAAACTGTAGCATCTGATGGAAATCGGGGATATTTCCACTAGCCTATTGCATATCGATCAAGAAAATAACGTTAACCGGAAGTGGTTCTTACAAGGTTTTATGTCAATACTCTATCTTTCTAGGCTATCTTTATACTTATTTTGAGTCATGTTAAGTATAATTTCATTTCATGCCTAACTTGTTTCAGGTTTATTCTAATTTCAAGATGTTAATTGCAAATTTTGGCGGTTTGTGGTCTATACTCTATGAAAGGCGGATCCATACAATCCTCCACATCGCCTAGTTATAATATCGGATGCGGATAAGGGAATCGAGAAGCTGTTAGAGAGTTTTTTCAGATGCTCTACACTCCGGATGTGTTCTACATCTAGTGGAAAATTTCGAGTCAAAATTGAAGGACTTGGGACTAAAGGCAAAGGATACTCAGTTCAGGTAATCTATTACAATCGCCTTGTTACAAGTATACTAAAGCGAGAATGGAGCGATTATATGGGCGACATTAAGTTGATAAGCGAAAAGGCATATAATATTGTCATGAACTACGCTCCGAGAAGCGAGCAAGCGTACTCACGGAATTAGGTAAAGTATAAGCAATATAATGTTAATTGTATGATGAACTAAAAATTCACCGCATGTTAATTCTATTTACGTGCTTGTTAATTCTATTTCCTTTGCATGTTAATTCTATTTCATTGCATGTTAATTATATTCCATTTCATGTTAATTATATTACACTTCATGTTAACGCTACTCCACTTCATGTTAAAGCTATTACACTTCATGTTAATGCTACTCCACTTCATGTTAACTCTATTCTACTTCATGTTAAATCTATTTTAATTCATGTTAATTCTATTCCCTTTGCATGTTAATTCTATTTCTTTACATGTTAATTCTATTTCACTACATGTTAATTGTTTGGATATGGTCACATGACATCTAATGTCGAGTCCTTCAACAAATGGATACACAAGGCTAGAACGCTAAGGATATTACAACTGGTAGAACACATCTGAAGCAAATTATGGTCCGAATGAATGATCGACGAGGCATGGCTGAAAATTGGAATTCATTTCTTTGTCCCAAAGTGAGCTTGTCCTTAAAGAGAACATGGACAATGGCAGCATTTGGATGTCGTAACCACATAGAGGATTATTTGAGGTACAATCCCATAGAACTTGTCAAGTGGATGCGGACAAAACACATGCACATGCGTCGCGTGGGATATAACTCGTATCCCTTGTAAACATGCATCGCTGACCATAATGTTTATGAAGAGATGTTCCGATTAGCGATTCGTTTATGGCGGTTGAAGCTTTTAAAAAAGCTACGAGCCAATTCTTTACATCCCGATTACGAGCGTGGCGTGCCGTGATGAGATCCGATTTTACCACCACTAACAACAAAAGGAAGGGAGAAATAAAACAAGGCGGATCAACAGCGAGCGGTTTACACGGCCCGATGAAAATGCTCTCGATGCCATATGGAAGGTCATAACCGTAAAACATGCAACGAACCTATTGCAGATTAAGTGTGTTATATCTTTGTAAAGTTATTTGCTTGTATATTCTGAGACTAAGTTTTTTTTAAGTTAGTAAGCAATTTCATGGTGGAAGCAATTTCTTTGCTATATATGACACTTAAAGTTCGTGTTAATATTTTCGTAAATATAAATCCTAATTTTCATTTCATGTTAAGTCTAATTCACTTCATGTTAATTCTATTTCGCTTCATGTTAAGTCTAATTCACTTCATGTTAATTCTAATTAAGCTTCATGTTAAGTCTAATTCGGTTCACGTTATGTCTGACTGTTCATGATAAGTCAAAGTTCTGTTCATGTTAAGTCTAATAAATTCAAAGTAAGTCCAATATCTCCAATTGAATTATGACAACAACGAAGCTTCCCAATTGGGTAGTAAATGTTGATAAGATTAATATCAATCCGAGCTTCCCAATTGAATTACATTAATCACTTTTTCGATGAAGTATTTAGAACTGAGGCCAACTAAAGTTGCATTGAATGGTTTCAACCACTTTGTGTTAAAACCTCGATTGAAGCATCTTCTTCCCAAAGAAATCGATCGTCTTGAGGGAAAAGAAAGTAAGGTATGTCTCATGTTAATTGTTCTCGCACATGCTAATGATTCTGTAATTTGAGTCATATTAACTATTTTCATATGAACAGCCATAAAGCTATTGAACATGAGTCGCCGAGCAAGAAGCCCTTCTCCCGGAACATCTGATGCTCGTGAAGCGTAAAATTTTTTGAACTTGATGTTTATATGGATTTAATCTTGTAACATGAAAACCCTCAAATACCCTATCCTTAATTTGCGGCGGCGTCGGCGGTAAAAATTGCTTCTAGCGGCGATGAAAATCGGCGTCGAAGAATAGGAGGAGGAGAAACTGCAGGAGCAAATCGTTAAAGTTCAGCAAGACCTACGCAATGGACTACTCAAAAGCCACCACCGAAGACACTCGTAAGTACGTAAAAAAAAATTCGAAGAGCGGTAATATCCGCGAAACACTCGATGAAGGTTACAAGGCGGCGACTTTCAAGACAATGAAGGAGAATCAGAAGCTAATGTCTCCAGAGTATAAGGATTACAAGTTGACAATCCTTGTGAAAAGAGATCACAAGTATTGATCTCTTCAAAGCAAAGCGGGATTCATCCCCGCTTCAATTCAAAACGCTGAGCACATGGCCCGCGTTCCCGAAACGCGTGGGCGTGGCTTTCGGCCGTTGAGAAGCTAAAAGCAGCGGCACACATGGCCCGCTCAAGCTCAAAACGCGGCGCACATGGCCCGCGTTGATCAAAGCAGAGGCGAGGCTTGCTCGAGCGAACTTCTTGGCGTTTGACTCATTCAAACATGAGTTGAACGGTTCCTAAACCGTTTGAGAGGTTTAAGGGAGGTGGTTACACCCCACTAAACCCCAATTAAGGAGCAATTTAAGGGGCAGTTACACTTTAATCCCTATAAATGGGGGTTTTCTCAGCTAAATGCGGAGAGGTTGAAAGGGTTTGGCGGAGAACTAAAAAGGGGAGAGAACAGTTTCTTCTGCGCAACTGTGATCGGCGTGACGATCGGACCTTCATCTGTGGTCTGATCGGGTGAATCTTGGAGGGCGGCCTCAACACTCGTCGTTCCTAATTCTGAACGGTGGAGATTGGTTTCTAACGGTTAGATTTGGAGATATCAAGGTTTTACCGAAGCCAATTGTGCAGAGAACGGCTTCTTCCGCGCAGCTGTGATCGGCGTGACGATCGGACCTTTATCCGTGGTCTGATCGGAGTGAAACTTGGAGGAAGCCTCAACACTCATTGTTCCTAATTCTGAACGGTGGAGATTGAATCCTACCGGTCGGATTTAGAGATATTGAGGTTTTACCGAAGACCTCCTTTGCTGGAATCAACTCTCTTAGAGAGTTCAACTCGATTAGAGTTTTCAAACTTGCACGACAAGTTCTTCTCCGCCATTCTTGGCTAAAAGGATTACTAATCCTTTTCTAAAATCAACTCTATCAAAGAGTTCTTAACTCGGCCAGAGTTCTAAACTTGCTCTTGCGAAGTTATTTTTCAACCTCGCCCCACGAGTCAAGACGGTCGGATCGTCAACGGGATACAAGATTCAAGCTCCCACCGCTACCGTGAAGAACCCAGATTAAATAAAGGGAAGGGTCTTCGTTGATCCTTCCCTCTTTTGTAAATCGGGCAACCGATCGAGGAAGTTGTAATTTCTTTTTATCTAAGTCAGTTAGAGAGAGAGATTGCATTCGAGAGATTGTATTCATTATTCTTCAAATAGAATAGACCAATTTTACATTTTTCCTCGCGAACAAAAGATGGCGACTCCGCTGGGGACAACTTCTTTCACCGATGAAGAGGTGGTGGCGCAATCCGACGTCAAGCTCATTGGGACGACTGTTGAAACTCTGACCGTAGAGTTCGATCAAGCCAAGTTCGAGGAGGCACTCTCCTCCGGATCCCTTAGCCCCAAGGCTATGCGCAAGATCCACAAAGCCTCTAAGGAGATCAAAATTTCTTCGGTTGCCGTGGCTAACCTGATTAGTAAAGATGGTGATGTCGCTGCAAAAGCCTCAAATCAGGCGAAAAGGAGCTACGCCCGTCAAGAACACAAATTCCGATGGCCATCGACCAACCAACGCGAACTTCGCTTGTGAGCCAAAACGCGATCCCGAAGCCAAGGCTTGTTTTACAGAACGCAAGCCTCGCGTTTATGTGCCCGAACACGAGCCTCGCAAAAGCCAGGATGAACACAACCCTCAATGGCGCGTTTCAAAGTCGAAACGCGGGTCCCAACCCCGCGTTCAATTACTCAAACGCGAACCTCGCGTTCAGCAGGGGGTTGCATGCGAACCTCGCGTCCCCAATCTAAAACGCGGGTCTCAACCCCGCGTTCAAATATTTAAACGCGAACCTCGCTCAGCAGGTTGCATGCTAACCTCGGCCCCCGATCTAAAAAGCGAATCTCAACCTCGCGTTCAAATGCTCAAACGCGATCCTCGCGTTCCAAATGCCAAATCGTCGGCATGTCGATGCTGCTCACATGCGGCCAAGCCTTTGGTATTTGACCGATTGACAAATTCTCACAGGAAGGAGACTTCAAAGGTCGAATACCTTAGAGTCACTTCTAACATGATCGGAGTAGGCAGACCGTCAATCTCTAGCTCCAATGAGCCAGAGGCAAATCGGTCCCCGGGCTTGAAAGAGGCTTTGAATGACTCGACGGAGTTTACCGACATACTGACTAACAGGGTCATATTCCCCGCCAACTACCAAAAGTTGGCTAGAGGAATTGATGCGATGATGAGCATTCACCATCGCGAGAATCTCAATCCTCTAGTCCTTTAAATTAGACGCGTGGCGCTATCTACATGACGGAGAATGCTGAAGATTTCAAGAAGAGGCTCGAAGAGTATCAAGCTATGATGCAAGAAGCCCTGCGATCACAACAAGAGTCCATCGATCAACTTCGAGAAATGGTAGCCCAACTTATTGCAGATAGGGCTCAAGTTCACATGGCTAGCTCAACACCTCAGCCGGAATCATCACGGAGGAGGAGTCAATCCCCAAAATGGAAAGACAAAGTGAATGAAGCTCCCGATCAAAAAGCCAATCACGTAGAACCCTCCTCTAAAGAAGGGAGAGAGTCCGAAAATGAGCAGAGTCCTCAATCGGCAAAAATGCGAGAATTGGAAGCCCGCCTCAATGCCATGGCTAATAGGTGCGAGCTCCAGGATCAGGGGGTTGTCAGACCATATCCCGCAGAATGGGATACGGTTCCTTATCCTCCAAAATTCAAAATCCCGACGCTACAAGTTTTCAACGGCACGGGATCACCGAACCAACACATCTACCATTTTAAGTCACAGACTGGGAATGGGATGTCAAACGATGCCATAACAACTCGTTTGTTCATTGGCACCCTCAAGGGGGTTGCCTTTGAATGGTTCATGAAGCTGCGTGCGAGATGTATCCGAAATGGGCGATTTAGAGAGACTCTTCTGTCACGATTCTTTGAAGATGACACGGAGATCACATCACTTCTCTCCTTGCCGTTAAGCAAAGGAGGAGAGCCTATCAAAGTCTTCGTCGAACGGTTCCGAAGCATGGCTCTTCGATGCTCGACAGGTATGACACAGTCTGCTCTGATTGACACCTGTCGGCACAATTTACAAACCAATCTCCTAGCTCGAATGGGAGTTGCAAAATGTCATTCTTGGAAATAACTAGTCTCCTGTAACAAAGTCAAGCAATTATTGCTAGGATTGAAGCCAAGAAGAGGAGATCGACCAAGACGGCTATTGATGATCCGGCTCTAAATCGCGAAGCCGAAGACTCGGTTAGTATCAACCTAGAATAATTACAGACTGGGGGTTGATTATTTATTATTTTCCGAGTAGAATAATGAATTCCAAACATTGTCAAGTTAACAAAACACTTTTGACGACGTAAGCACTTCAGCTTGCAGTACCACCACCAAAATCAACTTATCAATCCTCTCCAATAGGATGATAAGTCTACGAAGTTGCTCAAATCGTAACACAATCCCGTCAGGTTAACAATGCACCTCTGACAACCAACTTATCAATCCTCTCCAATAGGATGATAAGTCCACAAAGTTGCTCCAATCGCAACATACCCTTGTCACGTTAACCTCACACCTCTGACAATCAACTTATCGACTCTCTTCAATAGAGCGATGAGTCCACAAAGTTGTTCGACGCAACATACCCTTGTCACGCTAACTCACACCTCGACAATCAACTTATCGACTCTCTTCAATAGAGCGATGAGTCCTCAAAATTGCTCCGATCGCAACAGACCCTTGTCACGTTAACCTCACACCTCTGACAACCAACTTATCAATCCTCTCCAATAGGATGATAAGTCCACAAAGCTGCTCCAATCGCAACATACCCTTGTCACGTTAACCTCACACCTCTGACAATCAACTTATCGACTCTCTTCAATAGAGTGATAAGTCCTCAAAATTGCTCCGATCGCAATATACCCTTGTCACGTTAACCTCACACCTCTGACAATCAACTTATCGACTCTCTTCAATAGAGCGATAAGTCCTCAAAGTTGCTCATCGCAACACACCACACGCTATCTTATCAACCCTCCCCAACGGATAAGTTCCTCGAGTTGTTCAAATCACAACTAAATCCGAAGCCTAAGTAGGATAAGTCAACGCCTAACACGCTGCTCTGCTAGTTCTTAACCGTAAAAGAACAAAAGCCCACATATTCAAAGTTGTGGCGGGTTGTTATTAATAACACCACAATTCACACCTTACGCGTGTGGGGAATTTTATCGAATCCTAAGTAGGGATAAGTCAACGCCTAACACGCTAAGCGCTTTAGTCTTTTTCCGATTAAAAAAGACACCAGAATTCAAGTCTAGGGAATTTTATCTCGAAACCTAAGCAGAGATAAGCCTGCATCTAATACATGCAGCCGGGTAGTCTATTCCCGTGAGAAAGACGAAGCCTACGTATTCAACATCGTAGCATTAAGTCTAAAAGAGTTTTATTCTTTTAGCACAACGCCACATGCGCAACGGATTTAGATAATGCATGCTAGCGATTCAAGCGGTGTCGGTAAAGGCTCATCAAGTCCGTTGATGGCTGGGGGTTGGCCAATAACCCTAAAGTCAACGCCTAACACGCGTTGCCGGTTAGTCTCTTGCCCGTAAAAGACGACAAAATCTACGTATTCAACATCATAGCACAATGTCACGTGCAAGGTGAACTCCTCAAATTTGCTTAAATCGCAATCAACTTATCAATCCTCCTCAACAGGATGATAGGTCCTCAAAGTTGCTCCGATCGCAACGTATCTTCATCAAGTCAACACTATACCTCTGATGATATAATTAACTTATCAATCCTCCCCAGCAGATAAGTTCCTCAAAATTGTTCAAATCACAACTAAATCCCGTCAATCAACTCATCATTCCTTTCCAATAGAATGATAGATCCATAAAGTTGTTCAAATTACAACACAATCCTATCAAAATCTGTACACATCCTCAGCAGAGTTTGATAACCAACTTATCAATCCTCTCCAATAGGATAATAAGTCCACAAAGTTGCTCCAATCGCAACGTATCCTTGTCATGTTAACCTCACACCTCTGACAATCAACTTATCAATCCTCCTCAATAGGATGATAAGCCCCAAGCCTTGTTCACACCACAAGCCCAAAGCCTTGTTAACACCACAAGCCCAAAGCCTTGTTACAACCACAAGCCCAAAGCCTTGTTTACACCACAAGCCCGAAGCCTTGTTAACACCACAAGCCCGAAGCCTTGTTTACACCACAAGCCCGAAGCCTTGTTCACACCACAAGCCCAAAGCCTTGTTAACACCACAAGCCCAAAGCCTTGTTCAAACCACAAGCCCAAAGCCTTGTTCACACCACAAGCCATATAAGCCTTGTTCACATCATAGGCCTTAGACCTTGTTCAAATCACAGGTTTCATATTTTGTCCACCGACAAAACCTAAACTTATCGACTCTCATCAATAGAGCGATAGGTCCTCAAAATCTTGTTCAAATCATAAGTACCCAACTTTATCAAGTTAACTCCACACCTCTGATAAAATCAACTTATCGACTCTCTTCAATAGAGCGATAGGTCCTCAAAATCTTGTTCAAACCACAAGTACCCAACTTTATCAAGTTAACCCCACACTTCTGATAAAATCAACTTATCGACTCTCTTCAATAGAGCGATAAGTCCTCAAAAATCATCATCAAGTTAAAAATTTCACCTCTGATGATAAAACCAATTTATCAACTCTTCATAATAGAGTGATAAGTTCCCAAAAGCTTGTTCAAACAAGTATGAAAGGCATGCCAAGTTAACACTATACTTCTGGCACCTTAAAGAAAAGTCTAAAAGACTTAGTTGGAAACGTGGGGTTCATCCCCGCGTTTTACTCATAAAACGCGAAGGACCACCCCCGCGTTTCAACACAAAACGCGAGGGTCGTGCCCACGTTTTAAACAAAGAACGCGATGGCCAGCTCTGTGTTTCAACCTCAAATCGCGAGGATCAGTCTCACGTAGCAAAGTTCAAGACGCTACGGTCACTCCTGCATTTCAAAAAAGGCAAAAAACGCCGGAGTTCATCCATTCAAGACGAATGACTAGCGTGGGCAAAAGCAGGACACAACTTCTTTGAAGACAGAATGAGGAGCAATACCTTCTCAGAAGATATCCAAAGTATTCCGAAAGCTCGTCCCAGTCAACCGCGAACTTTCGAAAACTTTGGAGGGTTCTCAGAGGGTCGAAAAAATTACCGCAGCCAATATCCGCGAAACACTATCGATGAAGGTTACAAGCTGACGACTTTCACGACAATGAAGGAGAATCAGAAGCTAATGTCTCCAGAGTACAAGGATTACAAGTTGACAATCCTTGTGAAAAGAGATCACAAGTATTGATCTCTTCAAAGCAAAACGCGGGATTCATCCCCGCGTTTCAATTCAAAACGCGGAGCACATGGCCCGCTCAAGCCCAAAACGAGCTGCATTCGTACCGCTCGAAGTTTCCAAAACGCCGCACACATGGCCCGCTCGCTCAAAACGCCAAGCACATGGCCCGCGTTCGAAGCTCAAAACGCAGACGCGAGGCTTGCTCCAGAACGCGAACTTCTTCGCGTTTCGACTCATTCAAACATGAGTTGAACGGTTCCTAAACCGTTTGAGAGGTTTAAGGGAGGTGGTTACACCCCACTAAACCCCAATTAAGGAGCAATTTAAGGGGGCAGTTACACCCCTTTAATCCCTATAAATGGGGGGTTTTCTCAGCTAAATGCGGAGAGGTTGAAAGGGTTTGGCCGGAGAACTAAAAAAGGGGAGAGAACAGTTTCTTCTGCGCAACTGTGATCGGCGTGACGATCGGACCTTCATCTGTGGTCTGATCGGAGTGAATCTTGGAGGGCGGCCTCAACACTCGTCGTTCCTAATTCTGAACGGTGGAGATTGGTTTCTAACGGTTAGATTTGGAGATATCAAGGTTTTACCGAAGCCAATTGTGCAGAGAACGGCTTCTTCCGCGCAGCTGTGATCGGCGTGACGATCGGACCTTTATCCGTGGTCTGATCGGAGTGAAACTTGGAGGGAAGCCTCAACACTCATTGTTCCTAATTCTGAACGGTGGAGATTGAATCCTACCGGTCGGATTTAGAGATATTGAGGTTTTACCGAAGACCTCCTTTGCTGGAATCAACTCTCTTAGAGAGTTCAACTCGATTAGAGTTTTCAAACTTGCACGACAAGTTCTTCTCCGCCATTCTTGGCTAAAAGGATTACTAATCCTTTTCTAAAATCAACTCTATCAAAGAGTTCTTAACTCGGCCAGAGTTCTAAACTTTCTCTTGCGAGTTATTTTTCAACCTCGTCCCACGAGTCAAGACGGTCGGATCGTCAACGGGATACAAGATTCAAGCTCCCACCGCTACCGTGAAGAACCCAGATTAAATAAAGGGAAGGGTCTTCGTTGATCGTTCCCTCTTTTGTAAATCGGGCAACCGATCGAGGAAGTTGTAATTTCTTTTTATCTAAGTCAGTTAGAGAGAGAGATTGCATTCGAGAGATTGTATTCATTATTCTTCAAATAGAATAGACCAATTTTACATTTTTCCTCGCGAACAGGCTCATGGAGATGTCTATTTTGCATCAATCGGAAGATAAAGAGGTGGACTAAGCAGCAACTAAAATAGCACGCACATGGCATGGGTACTGAAGGATTGTCAAAGAAAAAGATGAAAGTTATCGCAAACCACCGCGACCTGGAGAAATTCCTAGAGTAGGAATAGAATAAATGGAGGGCTGTAAGATATTTTGCGTAATTGATGTAGGATTTTGTGAACTGAACTTTCACTTGTATCTTTCTGCTACTCGTAACTTTCTAAGGCGTTGATCGTCAATTCATATATTTCAGTTCTTGTTAATTCTATACAACTACATGTTAATTCCACTACACCGCATGTTAATTCTATTTTATTTCATGTTAATTCAATTTTAGTTCATGTTAAATCTATTTCAGTTCATGTTAATTCTATTACACATCATGTTAATTCTATTACACATCATGTTAATTCTATTTCATTTCATGTTAATTCTATTACACATCATGTTAATTCAAATACACATCATGTTATTTCTATTACACAAAGATGTTAATTCTATTACACATCATGTTAATTCTATAATTGTATGTGAACTGAACAATCTCTTCTACGATTATACTAAACCGTAATTATATACATATATATTCATAAACTCAGGTCATCTTCGTGATAGTGTTCCCTTTTCTCTTTTTTCCCGCCCTTCTATTAGTATCATACAAGTCTAGCCCGATAATCCAAGCAGAATTGGCTCACCTTCGGGAGTCACTTGAATTGTCGGCGACCATCAATTATTGCCCGAATATAATGGTAAACTAACACACCACAATATAGTCGCAACGCGGAGCATATAAATTTAGTTTAGTGTTTACGTTATTCCTTTAGAGAATTTATCATGAATTTAAGCATGATACTAACCTCCCAACTTGTTCTTCGTGATTTGATGGCTTCATATCGAATTTTCTACGACATCTACAATCTTAAAATCATTTGCCCAAGAGTCAAAATATGTTATGATTTTATTTACGTGAGCCTTATAATGCGGTCGTGGTCACCGAACTATAATGTCTCACGACCCTTTCATCCTCGCTCAAAAGGACTTCACTAGATGCCGCTGATCGCCCCGACCAAAGGAATCAATAGACGCTCGATGCGGAGGGCCGTATATTTTTCAAGATAATTCAAAAACATCATGTAAAATTCAGGGTGATCGGCGTAGAGTGAATGCTGTAATCCAAGTAAAATGAGTTAACATGAATTAGACTTAACATGAAATGAAATTAGAGATAACGTGAAAATTAGAATTCACATGAGCTGGAAATAGGCTTAACATGAAATTTGGGGCTAACATGAACTGAAAATTAGACTTAACGAGAACTGCAATTTAGAATTAACATGAACTGGTAATAGACTTAACATGAAAATTTGACTTAACATGATATGAAATTAGACTTAACATGATATGGAAATAGAATTAACATGAAAAGTAGACTTAACATGATCTGAAAATTAGAATTCACATGAGCTGGGAATAGGCTTAACATGAAAATTAGACTTAACATGATCTGAAATTAGACTTCACCGATATGAAATTAGACTTAACATGAACTTCAATTAGAATTAACAGAACTGAAATACTTACACAAAGAACACCGACACCGTGCCATATTTTTGTCAGAGTTTCTGTCAGTTTATCTAACATCGCTTCTTCCATCTCAGAATGAACCTCGAAATTAGCATTCATTATAAATAAGGCTCATTCAATTTAGAAATTTAGAATCTTACTTTGTCGCCAATACCACCACGAAGTAAGTATAGCAGCTCATATCTGCTCATGCCGCCAAGTAGTCGCTTCGATAACATCATACCTCACGAAAAAGTGGGAATTATCATTTACCGAAAACATATACACTCACATATATTGAGTTAACATATACCGCAATTAACTAAACATATATTCCAAAACAAAAATTAATTAATTAATGGAAACTTACCTATGACACCTTAGAGAGCAAAATGTGTTAGAAATTTATTCTCTGTTGGGTTGAGTCCGAGGATATCGAAGGTGGTATCCTATAATTGTGCAAGAATGTCCTGGCTATCAAGAATGCGACGCTTAAACCTCAAGGATCGGAATCCACGCATTTAACTCTTTCAACGGTGATTCCTCATCCTCCTCATTAAGTTCATCTTCAACACATCCCACTTGATATCTTGATTGTTGAAGTAATATTTGATGGGTGGGCTCTTAAGATCGTGGATAATCACTACCTCTTCAATTCTGATTTTTCTTGCTTCTTCTTTCCCTCTGTGTAAGGGGTCCTAACGTGCTACGATCTCTTCGTAGCTCTTCTGCTTGGTGCCCTAATTTTCATGGGTTGGCTCTTCTTTGTGGCTACCTTCTTTCCTTTCTTTTGCATAGCATTCGCTAGGGCCTCCACAATGTCATCAACCTGCTTAATCACATCTTTATTTATAATTTTCTCCTCAATATTTTCCTCATTTTCTCCTCTACTCCTTTATTTGATTTCCTCTCCATCTTTATTTAGGATATCCTCCTCAATTTTTCCTCAATTTTCTCCTCTACTCCTTTATTTGTAACAGTTTCCTCTCCATCTTTATCTACAATATCCTCCTCAATCTTATTCTCAATTTTCTCCTCTATTCCTTTATGCACAATTTCCTTAGCATCGCCAAAATAATCTACAACACTTGCTCTTTCTTCAAATTGATCTTCCTCTTTCTCCTCAGCTTCATTCTGGTTTTCCCCCTCATTGGGGACTTCATCATCAACTTTTCCTTCATAGGTTCCTCTTGAGCTTTTTCCCTCATGGGGTCTTCCTCAACCTTATTCTTCATGGAATCTTCATCCGCAAGGTCATCTTCATCCTCTCCCTTCTCAGAATCCTGTACAATGCTTGCCGGAGAATGGTGTTCCTCTTCATCTACCCGTGGCTGCAACTTACGTATTTTTGGTAAATTCTTCTTAACTCTTTCCTTCAGCACCTCCGGGTCTATAACATCACCACTTCTTCCCAAAGATTCCAATATTCCGTTGAGTCTTCTAATCTCAACCATAAATACTTGACAATATGTACTCTTCCTGCGTTTTGTCGCACTGAGTAATCGTCTGCAAAATTTAGCAGATTTTCTCCAAAACATCAGTTGCTTCTCAATAGGCAGAGCCTCCACCTCCTCTTCCTTTTCAAAAGCATCGTCCAGATGCTTTGCAATGATCTGAGATTTTAAGAGATTAATAGAAATTACTATTAGATTTAACTTGAAATACATAACATGAACTGGAAATTAGACTTAACATGAACTAGAAATTAAACTTACATAGCCTATTGAGTTCTTCTTGGCTTCCTCAATTTTCGGCTTTCTCGACCTCTTTACGCTTGACAGGAACTGAAAGTAGGATTAATAAGTATTAAAATTGGACTTAACTAAAATTTAAACTTAACATGAACTGGAAATAGGCCTAACATTAATATTTGACTTAACATGAACTGAAAATTAGACTTAACATGAACTGGAATTTAGACTTAACATGAAATGGAAAAATAGACTTAACATGAACTGAAAATTAGACTTAACGAGAACTGGAATTTAGACTTAACATGAACTAGAATAGGCTTAACACAAAAAATAGACTTAACATGAACATCAATTAGACTTAACATGAACTGGAATTTAGACTTAACATGAAATGGAAAAATAGACTTAACATGAACTGAAAATTAGACTTAACGTGAACTGAAATTTAGACTTAACATGAACTGGAATAGGCTTAACACGAAAAATAGAATTAACATGAACTGAAATTTAGACTTAACATGAAAATTAGACTTAACATGAACTGAAAATTATACTTAACATGAAATGAAAATTAGACTTAACATGAAATAAGACTTAACAGAAAACTTACATGGCCTATGGAGTCATTCTTCTCTGCTCCATCATTCTTCGCCTTTAATCTTAATCGGCGCTTGGGCTTGAAATCTTTCCTCGCGGGGGGGTTTGGGAGAGATGGCCCAACTTCCACAATAGGCTTCTCTAGATGCATTATTGAAGCCGCTTTTGCCTTTGCTTTAATTGTCCCCTTCCTAAAAGAGCCAGCTTTTCCCCCTCGAGACCCAATTTATCATTGAGGCCGATCGCCACCGGTGGCATATCTCCTTATGCCGGTCATCTCATAGTACCAAAGTCGTAAGTAATACATTCACCATTCCAACTATGATCGATCATATTCACCATTAACCTTAAAACATTAAAATAACTAGACTTAACATGAAAGTAATTAGGATTAACATGAACTAAATTAGACTTAACATGAATCAAATTAGACTTAACATGAAAGGCCTAACACTTCACAGTAAGCAATGTACGTTTAGTAGAAAATTAAATAGACTTAACATGGAACTTACGGGTATCGGTGGCATGCATCGAGGGATATATGTAACCCATGGCTTCTTCAAACCTTCCAGAGCAACATTTATGCCTCTAATAATTTCTTTATAAATGAAGTCACCCCATGCGACTTTGTTCACCCTCTCAATGCTATCCAGATACTTCAGTACTATTCTAGGGAAACCATCCCTTAAGGGCACCATATCATCGAGCGATAAAGAATTTGCAGGAGAACAAAGTCTTGGATATTCTTCTCTTCTGTTGATTTCACTAGACTTTCTAGCAGATCTTCAACATATCTTCTCATGCTAATGTCAGCTTTTCTTTTTTTTCCGCCCTTGTCATCTTTAAAAAGTTTAGAAAAATATTGCACCCACATTCTGCACTTGGAGTCCCTATTCTTCAAAATAATCTCACCGTAAATTGGAAATAAAGTATGATTACGGACCCAATCCACGTCAAAATTAATAACTTTCTTTTCCCCCAGAATATGCATCAGAGATAGAAAATGTTCGTTTATCAGCCACGTAAAAACTCAATACGTGCTCAAGTGTTTTACGATCAAGTGCAGGACCATCAAATTGTATATAGTGCTCAAATGTGGATCCACAATAGGCATCCCTGTGCCATTGACGAATCTTTGGGCCAAGCCGATTCATAAAATCACAATAAGCTCCAATAACGGCCGTTGGCCTAATATCTCCAGCAGCCGCCTCACCAACTATTTTCCTGAAAATAAATTCAAATGTAAGCGTTTAATTAGACTTAACATGAACTTAACTTAGACTTAACATGAATCAAATTGGACTTAACACGAACTAAATTAGACTTAACACGAATAAAGTTAGAATTAACATGAAAAATAGACTTAACATGAACTGAAATTAGACTTAACATGAACTGAAATTAGACTTAACATGAACCTAGTTTAGACTTAACATGAAACCAATTAGACCTAACATGAAACCAATTAGACTTAACACAAATAAATTTGGAATTAACATGAAAAATAGACTTAACATGAGAAGACATTAGATTTGACATGAACTGAAATTAGACTTAACATGATTTAGGTTTGACTTAACATGAACTTCTTTTACAATTAAATTAGACTTAACATGAAACACAAATTGGTTAACATCAAACTCTTTTAAATATCATGAAACTCGTGTTAACTCTCCCAGATAGGATTAGAATTAACATGAAACTTCGGTTTGGATGACATCCAAAGGGGTTAAGTTCTTTAATTAGATTTTTCCTAGCACTTACTTCTTTTGGGGTTGGAATCATCCCCTTCTTGTCTTCTCTTTACCGACCTCGTGGTTCACCCCTTTGCATTACCAATGTGGTCTTCGACGCTTCCTCGTCTTTGCCTTTCCCGGATGATTCAAGGCGTCGGCGCTGTGGATTTCGCTTCATCTTTCTCCTTCGTCGCCACAAATTTCGACTTGAAATCGTTAACCGAGGCTTCCTTCGACGATATTTTCCGGCGAGGCGAAAACCCTAGATCGAAATTAGAGATGTTTGGGATTTTTCCTGGTCATTTGAGCAGTTGAAGGCCAAGAGGAGAGAGAGTACTTGAGTGGAAGGGAGGCGCGGTCACAGGGGATTCGGTCCGCGTCGGAGGGATAGAACCGGTGCTATCTTTCTCTCTCTGCTCACATGGCAGTATTTTTGGGGCCTGGACACAAATACGGACTGTATTTGGGGCCGAAACACATGGCCCAAAATACAGAGGGCCCGGTCACATGGGCTTCCCATTTTTGGGGCCTGGACACAATTTTCCCAAATTTTGGACTCTACCAGGTATTCTTTATGACCTGTTCTTTTTTCTTTTTCCTTTTTCTTTTACACACACGCACACACACTATTTGTTCTTGTTCCGTTACAAATTAGTATGCATAAAAATTGCTTTTCCTTGTTTTTCATTTATCATTTTAGTCTTTGACGGGTAATAAAATTATCTTTTGTGCACAGATTTTCCACCTCATCACACCGAGCCCATTTTGGCTTCCGTGGGTTCTCGTCGGCTCAACAAGCTCCATTTCCCGGTACTTTTCTTTTTATAAACATTTTTTAATCTATAGTTTGCTATTTCTAATTATCATTATAAAGTAATTTAGATAAGACTTATTTCTCCTTGTTTCTAATTATTTTTTAGCCTGTTGTGGGTGATAAAAAGAAATTAACTTTTTTGCACAGATTTTCCTCCTCATCACACCGGGCCCATTTCAGGCTTCCGTGGGTCCTCATCAGCTCAACAAGCTCCTTTTCCTGGAATTTTTTTTATAAACATATTTTTTAAATTTCTAATTTGCTTATCCTTGTTTCATTATAAAGTAATTTAGATAAGAATTGTTTCTCCTTGTTTCTTATTATCATTTTTAGTCTATTGTGGGTGATAAAAAGAAATTATCTTTTTTTGCACAGATTTTCCACCTCATCACACCGGGCCCATTTCAGGCTTCCGTGGGTCCTCATCAGCTCAACAAGCTCCATTTACTGGTAAATTTTTTATATATAAACATATTTTTTAAATCTCTAATTTGCTTATCCTTGTTTCATTATAAAGTAATATAGATAAGAATTGTTTCTCCTTGTTTCTTATTATCATTTTTAGTTTGTTATGGGTAAGTAAAAAAAAGGAGAATTTTTAAAAAAAGACCGTTTTTAAAATATAATGAGCAAAATCGACCATTTCACTAAATAATGAGCAAAATCGACCTCTTTTTGGCCACGTCATCAAGGCTGGCCAAAAAGAGGTCGATTTTGAAAAAAATCATCTTTAAAATACACGGGACTACTAGTCTCGTGTAATTAGCAATTGCTAATTATGAAACTGGTTAAGCACAGAATATGCACGGGACTATTAGTCCCGTGTATTCATTCCCTTTTTTTTATCTCAGCTACCATTACCCCTCTTCCAGATCTCCTCCCTCCACTTCTCCTCAATCGCCTCCAGGGCGGTGGTCGAGGACGAGAGCGGTGGTCGAAGGTTGAGGGTCGAGGGAGCCTCGAGAGCAAGGGCGGTGGTCGAAGGCGGCCTCGAGGCGGTGGTCGAGGGTTGAGGGAGCCTCGAGAGCGAGGGCGGTGGTCGAGGGATCCTCGAGGGCGAGGGCGAGGGTGAGGGTGGCCTCAAGGGCAGTGGTCGAGGGTTGAGGGAGCCTCGAGAGCAAGGGCGGTGGTCGAAGGTTGAGGGTCGAGGGAGCCTCGAGAGCAAGGGCGGTGGTCGAAGGTTGAGGGTCGAGGGAGCCTCAAGGGCGAGCGTCGAGGGCAGGGCGCAGGGCGGTGGTCGAGGGTTGAGGGAGCCTCGAGAGCAAGGGCGGTGGTCGAGGACGAATCGGATGAGAGAGAGGAGAGAGATGAAGAGGAAGGTCGGAGGAGAGAGCGCAGGTTGAAATTTTTAAGTAACGAGTCTAATTACACGGGACTAGTAGTCCCGTGTATTTTAAGGATGAGCTAAATGATTCTTTGGCCACTTGATGACGTGCAAAAAGAGGTCGATTTTGCTCATTATTTAGTGAAATGGTCGATTTTGCTCATTATATTTTAAAAACAGTCTTTTTTAAAAAATTCTCCTAAAAAAATTATCCTTTTCGCACATATTTTCCTCCTTATCACACCGGGCCCATTTCAGGCTTCCCTGGGTTCCCATCAGCTCAACAATTTCCATTTCCTGGCATTTTTATAATATAATTTCCTAATCTAAAATTTACTTGCCCTTGTTTCATTATAAAGCAGATAGAAAGTGTTTTCCCTTGTTTTTATTTATCATTTTAGTCTGTTATGGGTTATAAATATTATCTTTTTCGTATAGATTTTCCTCCTCACCACACTGGCCCCATTTCAGACTTCCATGGTTTCTCATCGGCTCATGAATCTCCATTTCCAGGTATTTTCTATGAACATACTTGTCCAGTCTAAAATGTGCTTGTCATTGTTTCATTACAAAGTAATTTACACAAAAGTTGTTTTCCTCATTTTGATTTATCATTTTCATCTGTGATGGGTGATGAAAGTTATTTTTTGTGCCTAGATTTTCCACCTAATCATACCGGGCCAATTTCAGGCTCCCATGAATTCTCATATGCTCCACAACTTCCAGGTATTTTCTATAACATATTTTTTTCCAATCTAGAAATTTCTTGTCCTTGTTTCACTATAAAGTAAAATTGAGTTTGCTCGTTCTTGTTTCCATGATTTACCTTTCGTGCGTAGATTTTCCACCGCATCTCACTGGGCCCATTTCAGGCTTCCGTGCATTGTCATTAGCTGAACAATTACCAGGTCTTTTTTTCCACCTTTTTAATCTAAAAGTTGATTGTTCTTGTTTTATTATAAGGTAGCAGTAATTTTCATTTATGGGTTCTCTTTTTGAGATAAAACTATGGAGAACCACTTCTTTTGAGTAAAAAAGAGATATTCACGAGCTCGGTGGTGTTGTTTGAATCGTATTTGTTATTTTCATAGTCTTTCCACAAGAGATCGATCCACAGAAATTATACTTTGCCTGGAGGAATAGTGAAAGGGCTGTCTGTAATGTAAGTATACAACTGTTAAAGAATCTATTTCTGTAGCATGGATGGTAATTATACATATGTAATGTAATAAATAACAACTGTCTAATCTATTTCTGTATTACAGTATCAGTACTATAAAGACGAAAGTTCAAGTTAACATATCTCTAACAAACTATACTACTTACCTAGAAACTCTACCTTCTTGCTATTGATACAGAGAAGGGATCTTTGTGTTAATGTCTTGTTAGACAACTAACAATGCAGGGTTCAGCAAAACCTCATGCACAAATGATTGGGTAAAGGGGAAAAACAGAACAAGATTCTTTAACAGTTGTACATTATCAGATACCTATAATTACATTACTACAACATGCTGTGCGAAGTGATTAGACAGTTGTTATTTATTGCATTACATATGTATAATTATTAATGAATGATGAACTGCTCTGGTTTTGTGATATTTGAGCTGTTTCGTATGTGGTTCAATACAAGGATAAAAATCAAAGAAGCCCTAGATTAAAATTACGAAATTTTCTCCCAAAAAATTAAAATAAAATAAAATAAATAAAATAAAATAACAATTACAGTGTGCATACATCTATTACAAGACTTTTCTTCAACATTCTTTAGCAGAACAACCTGAAATTGGGTAGGTGCTAGATTCCACGAACCTTGGGCCAAGTTCAATAGATTATATCTTATTCAACAAAACAATGCAATTGAGGGTGTCGAATTAGATTGGCTATAACTTACCAAGGTTTTAAATATCGGCTGATAATATCAATTTATTGCCAAGCTATCGGATTTGAACCCCTTCCACTATGATAAGTTTAATTTTAAATCAGTTATCGTTTTTGGATGTTTATCGGTGATAATGCGGCGATAAAGTGAGATATTGGCCGATTTATCGGTCTAAAAATCGGAATTATCGGCTAGATTATGGCGCCCTCGTCACATAGATATCTTGATAGCTCATTTAACAAAATGAGCCGCCACCTCATACATATTATTTCCATGCGCAGCTTATCAGAACCCAGCAAGGTGATGTTATTCAAACCAACAACTTGATCAATCTCTATGTAAAGTGCGACCACCTTAGAGCCGCTCGTCATGTTTTTAATATGATGCCCGAGAGAAATGTGGTCTCTTTTAGTGCACTAATGACTGGCTATTTACACAGTGGACTCACATCAGATGCCCTTTATATGTTTAAATCAATGGCTTTTGGTCAGTCTTCATTGCGTTCTAATGAGTACATATTCTCGAAAGTTCTAACGGCTTGTTTTGATGTAGAAGCTCTTTATGAGGGACAACAGTGCGATGCTTATGTCGTCAAGTCCGGGCTAATATCTCATTCTTATGTCAGAAACACTCTTCTTCATATGTACTCTATATGTTCAAGTGTAGAAGATGCTATGAAAGTCTAAAAAACTTTGCCAGATTTTGATATTTTCTCATTTAATAGCATGATTAAAGCCTTTTCGGGTCATGGGTATTTGGTTGCCGCTGCTGAGATATGAGAAGTGTGATGAAGGGGGTTGACAAGTGGGATCAGATCACATATGTTGCTGTTCTAGGACTTTCTGCCAATTTGAAGGATTTGAGATTGGGTCGCCAACTTCATAGCCAAATTTTAAGAAGAGGGCTTGAAAATGACATCTTTGGTGGCAATGCTTTAGTTGTTATGTATAGCAAATGCAAAGATGTTTCAAGCGCTCGATATGCTTTGTCTAGGATCCCCAATAGGAATGTGGTCTCTTGGACGGCATTAATAGCCATCTGCACACAAAATGACTGCTTTGAAGAAGCCTTGAACTTATTCTTAAAGATGGTATCAGATGGCGTCCAACCTAATTGACTTCACCTTCGCAGTTGCACTGAATTCATGCGCAGGCTTGTCTACCTTGACAAATGGTGATGCCCTAAATGCTCTTGCACAAAAATCAGGACATAAGGAATATATATTCTCTTATCAAATATCTACACAAAACAAAGCCGTTGGTATGGAGTTGTTGAGGTTTGTAAGCTGATGAGAGAACGATTCATCAAAAAAGAACCTGGGGTTAGTTGGATTTAGGTGAGGAATGAGACCCATGTTTTTGCTTCGGAGGATAATCAGCATCCACTGATAGTTGAGATACGCCAGAAACTAGTATATTTAATGTACCGAAGTAAGTTAATTGGTTATAAACCTGATATTGCTAGTGTATTGCATGATGTTGAAGATGAATAGAAGGAAGAGTATCTTAGGTATCATAGTGAGAAACTAGCTGTAGCTTTTGGGCTTCCTAGCGCTCCTTATGGCGCTACAATCCATGTCTAAAAAACCTTCGAGTTTGCAATGATTGCCACACTGCATTGAAACTGATTTCAATTGTGACAGAGAGGAAGATAATAGTAAGAAATGCCCATAGATTTCATTGTTTTGAGAAGGGGGTGTATTCTTGTAGGCATTATTGGTGAGATTTTTGTTTGAAAGATACAGATGGTTTTTGCTAGTGCAGTTGCAGACTACGAGCAAGGTATTTCAGCTATTCATCAGAATTCATAACAAGCGACTCCTATTTAACCTTTCATCGACACAATTCATGAAACAAAGAAAGAGAAAATATTTAGAAACTTAATATAAGGCACATAACATGCACGCTCTCTCCTAAAATGGGAAGAAAAGTCCTTTGAAAGTGTTAACAATCTGCCATGAACGAGTAACACCTCTCTATAAAACTCCAGGAAACACTATACCAATAATTCATGTCTCTATGATAAATGTAAGTCTTCTCCGAATAAACTGATATTTATTATTATTAAATTGAATATAATTGCATGATCCTTAAAGAATACTTTCACAGGGAATGCAACTAAGCCAACTTATCTGCATACATATGCATATCACTAATTTCTTTTAAAGTAGTGCACAATATTTGGGGAGGTACTTATTTCTCAACATTTTCAGCTACGAACCAAGCAATAAGAAACATTCATCTATATAATTCAAAATCTTCCATAGACTAATATCAGCATGCATATCCTCACATCCTCTTCAGATACCTTCAAACATGAATTTTGTCTACATTTTCTTGTGTCATCCCAGCTTCTTCGATATTAGACAAGGAAATGTTTTCATTCTCTGTACATGTTGCATTACTGTTGAAAGTTTAAACTGTTGGTTTCTTCTTGATGGTGTTTGCCTGCAGAGGCTCAGTATCCTTTGATGTCTTTCTTATATATGTCCACAGTCAGATGCTCGCTTATCATTTGCAGACTTATGAGGATATCTACCTGCAATTAGACACCACCTAAACAAACAAACATGCATATTAGTTTATAAAGTTCTCGCAGAGAAGAGAAAATGTAGGATAAAAATAGATATATAAGTTCTCTCCAAGGAGACAAATAAATCACGTAGGCTGCAATTGTGGATTTTGATCCTATGAGGTTTTTTGCCATAAAAGTAAAGAAATGATCAAGACAAAAACACTACAAATTTGCATAAACAAGTGCAATTTCTTAGTAGTTCTGAAGCCCACAGTTGAAAATTGAGGGCATGAAATTATCTAGTAGATTGTAATTTTAACTATGGGAAAAAAAGCTAGCAATAAATTTGGAACACTAGAATAAGGATGAACATGTATCAGAAGTCAGAATTTGGGTGCAGAAATAAGTTTATTACATTATACTATATACTAAAGTTAATAGGAAATGAACGGTTGTTAAATACAGTAAATTCTCATGTTATTTATTAAAAAGGCAACTAAATTTCCTATATTTTACCTTGTTAATAGATACATCTTACATCAACACTATAAAAAGCAACTAAATTTCCCAAAAAATAAAAATAAAAAATAACTAAATATCGCAACGAGAACTTCCATGCTAAAAATTAAGAACTCGTAGAACCTAGGCCCAGTTATAAGCTAGTCTTGTACATCTAAAGTCTAGCAATAACCCATTGAGGTCCAACGTCATATAATTGACCCCATTATTGGTTACATGGCCAATATAAATAAAGCCCGCTATTAGTTAGCCCATAAATATTCAAGCCCGTTATTGGTTTTTGTCACATTAGACTCCCACTTTATGTTAATTCTATATTAGCCCCAAAATCATCAAGTATCTAAAATCTGCCCCAAATCTCTTAATATTTATAAAAAAATAAATAAATATCTACAAGAAACATAGTGTCTACAAACCTTAATATTCTAGTTATTTTCCTTCAAAAAGACAAAAGGTATATATGATGACTATAGTGATGATCATACTGTTAAAAATACACATCACATCGTGTGTATAAAATCTAAATCATATCATCCCCTCCACACACGTGGGCATGAAAATTGTTATTTGCTTTCTTAAGTTTAAAGATTATGCTTTCTCAAAAAAATATATATATGTTTTCTCAAAAAAAAAGATTTTGTTTTTTTTCTTTTTCATTTTTTCATTTTGTTTTCCCCTTCTTTTGTAGAAAGGCTTCACTCGTTTGAATAATCATTCATTCAAACAAAGATTGAGATTAGATTAATTTAAGCATAGGATCCTGTGTTCACGTGTCGTGTTAATTAAGTCTCTTTAATTCTATATGTATGTTCTCGATGTTGCTACCTAGAGTGCATAAACTTGACATTAGCAAGTAATTTCTTGGACTTGATGCAATGTATGGTTTTGACTGATCAAATCCATTTCCCAAACTTTTATAAGGACTCTATGCAAATTCAGATTCTGACACGTTAATTTAATGCTAATACTTAATTAACTATAACTACTAATCTAAAACAGGAGTATAGAAGCAGTCAAGGTATCTAATTTATTGATACAAGTTTTGGGAACACAAAATTTCAGGTGTAACTGAAAATGGTTCTGTAAAATAATGAGGTATGGTATGTTTATGTTAGCCGATTGTTTAAAAATAAGTGGATTATAATCTTTGATAATTATCATAAATCAAAACCGAGATGAGGTTGATGACTAACAAATGAGGTCCGAGATTTTGTGAAATCGTGAGGAGTATAATTATTTTTTACAGAGTCATATCTCATGAATTATAATCCACCAACTAAGTTATTTTTGGATGGATTATAAACCAAAATCATCTAACCATCAAAAATTAATCCACTTTTGTAGATTATAATCTAATTTGACCATTTGTAAAACATACTCACAGTAAGTCATATCTCATGAAGGAAGTTTTTCACAAAGATCTTAATTAAAAGACAATAGTGAAGGGCAATATGATGTGAATGAGCTAATTATGCTAGCGAACTAAGTGAAGTGTGTTTTTCTACAAACGATCTCAAACACTACTTCCATCTTGCTCAAAGATTTCCACTTAAATATATAGTATTTTTACACAAAATAAATTTCATTGTAGAGTGAATTTTCTGAAGCGCATTTTAGAGAGAATTGATGTCAAGCTATACTGGGCAAATGTAAATTTAGAATCATTGGATGCGAATCTATACATTTTGGTTGAATCATGTTGGGGCAATATGCTCTCATTAAAAACTTTTAACAAGGAGAACAATGTGCTAAGATTCTAACAAGGTACCACAATAAAATCTTCCCTAGCAATTTGCATTTCTTAATCTACTGAATATTTTGCATGTAAATTAGCTAAACCATGTGACTCTAATCAAATTCATCAAATCAAGGTCTCAATTAGGGCTTTTTGTTAATCCTTGTTTTGACCGCATAATAATCACGGTCAAAACTGTGCATCATATGCCGTGGGTCCCAGCAGTCAAAGAGTCAAATATTCTAGTCTCGGAGACGTGTTCGATTATTGTTGTTAGTGATTTGCGTACCGTGACCCAGGATCCACATCTGATTTAGAGAGAGAAAACAGACACATTAGAAAATAGAAAATTTTTGTTAGAGCTCTCTCTCTCTCTCTCTCTCTCTCTCTCTCTCTAGCTTTGAGTGGTGTTGATGGAGTGAGATTTAAAAAAAACCTGACGCTAGTCTCGGGAACAAGGCAGATTCCTGAAAGTCCTTCATGAATTAATTATAAACGGATTAATTACAAGTCCATCCCTATAAACTTCAATTATTATGATAGTACAATTATTTGTTATTTGCTTGCCGAACCTTGTAAACATATTTTGGTTGTTTAAGTCTTAACCAAAGTGTGGCTTCGGTTGAGGAATTTTAATCATAAAATATGCATTTATCCATGATCCAGCTGGTATTATATAAGAAGCTGTGGTGAAGCTTGACTAATGATCAAACAAGCTTGACTAATTGATCAAACAAAAATATTGGATTGTAAGAGATCATATTGAATCGAGTAACATAAGAACATAAAATTATACTTCTCAACACAAACACAAATCCTTGGAGGTTTAGTGTTTAAAGGATACTTATAACACGATATCAGACTAATCTATATATGTATTCTAGATTTAAGTTAATTCCATCTAATATATATATATATATATATATATATATATATATATATATATATATATATATAGCAAGGCTCCTATGAACTTAAGTTCATAATGAATAGTGGTGCACCAACATTTCTAACCACTCATCTTGCTTTACTTAAATCAAATTTCTCTTTTTTTTATTTTATTTCTAATTTCTTCTCTAATTTCAACTATATATTCTTGATTGTTAGGTTGTTTATGGTTCAATGTTCTCTTATAATTGTTTTAACAGTGAATTATTAGTTAGTCACTTGATAACTTTACTTAAATCAATTGAGTGTTATATTATTATCAATTTAATTGAGATGAACAAAAGCTATTGTTAAGTGTTACATTAAACAATAAAGTAACAATAACAGTCAAGTTAGTTATTGTCATATTTTTATGCAATTAAATTGAGTTAGATTAGTTGTCCACAACAGCATACTAGCATTGATCTTGCTCGCTGTCACTGTTATTTATTTTTAACTTTTTTTTTATTTACTGTTTTGTTTAAAAGTCACTCGTGAAGCTTCATTGTTTGTTAATTAGAGTGAGTTTGTTAATAGTTCTTAGTTTGTTGATGTGCTCTCCTTTGTCTGTGGTCTTTACGACACTATTTTGTCTCCTTTTTGTTAATTATTATACTTAAATAATAAAAGAAAGGAAAATGCCTAGCCCCCTAGGCGCTAGGCCTGAGGTCAAACGTCTAGTCGGCCTAGTGCTTTCTGTAACATTGCCTGATATAATCTCAAGGAGTTCACTTTTTGTCATGTATATGTTGAAACTTGAAAGCAATGAATTAAAAAACTTGGCTTTGCATGGAAATAGGCAAGGAGATACTCTACAACTAAGAAAGCTTAATTTGAAACTGTACATACATATATCAAGCAAAATACGATTGCTTTGGTTTCAGAATCTAATTTGATATTGTTCATATATCTATTGCAAGATTTTTTTTCTTCACTGAACGAGAAAAGAAAAAAATATATTACTGAAACAAATTATGGTTTAGTATGTAAATGCTCATCACGCGCAACTAGTGCTTTAAATACTTCGTAAAAAACTAAATGAAAGAAAAGGTAATTCGAGAATTGAGATGTTCTACAAACTTATTTCTATAAAATATCACAGGCTGTTTATTCCACATCTTGTACAATATTTATGTGTCTTTAAGTTTGTTGGCAAGTCAATAATAGTTTTCATTGGTTGTTGATGCCAGCAATCCTCCCCTATTTTGTCGAGTTTTTCTTAGTAAGTTATAGCCAATCTTATTTGACACCCTCAATTGCATTGTTTTGTTGAATAAGATATAATCTGTTGAACTTGGCCCAAGGTTCATGTAATCTAGCACCTACCCAGTTTCAGGTTGTTTTGCTAAAGAATGTTGAAAAAAATGTTGCAATAGATGTATGTCCAATGTCAAATTAGATTCCGAAACCAAAGCAATCATATTTTGCTCGATATATGTATGTACAGTTTCAAAATAAGCTTTCTTAGTTGTAGAGTATCTCCTTGTTTATTTCCATGCAAAGCGAGGTTTTTAAATTCGTTGCTTTCAAGTCTGAACTTATACATGATAAAAAGTGAACTCCTTGAGATTATATCAGGTTCGATGGTTATGAGGTGGCGGCTCATTTAGCAAATAAGCTATTGAGAGTTAGAAGTGTGAGGTCCACACCTTTTGATGTGACTTTTAGGATGGACCATCAGCGTGGTTATATCTTAATAGCTCATTTAATGAAATGAGCTTCCACATCGTACCTATATTTCCATATATGATTCTTGTTCTATTTCTCCGGACTATGTATAGGGACTAAAGTCCAAATTCATTTCGGTGTACTAATTCACTCAGGAGTACTTAATTGCTTCTTTATACAATCAAGTGATGCTATTATTTGCAGTATTAGAAATAATTTGCTTGTACTTGTGCTTGATCCCTGTTGTGTAGATTGAAAAGAAACTTTGTACTTGGTTATTTTACATTCTACAAAACTGAAAGTAATTTAACATTTATTTTAAGTGAGTTAGGGGCGTTGCATGTATGATTTTCTCTTACCATTGCTTTGACTATTAGCATATAAGATTGCCATTGGTAAGACGAAGGGCTATGTATTGTTGAGAACGAGAACAACATATGGAATCTTCATGCATTCCCTCTTTTTGTGATGTATGATTTACATTTTACAATTAATTACAATGTGCATAATTATATTAGGAACTCTGACTATTCTTTTATCTTATTTATATTACTCAGCAAAAAATGCCGTGGCTATATAATATTTCTAATCCTTGGTTGGTGTAATGTTTTTTACTGTTGACATTAAATCTAATTGAAGATTAGACCATTGCTAATATGATTGGGTCTCATAGGTTTAGTCACTACACTGTGATACAGTACCTTGAATTCAGATCCATCTTTTTGGGGGAGCAGAAGAAATTGATCATCATGTTAATTAATGTTTTTTTTTGTTCTCAGTGAGCTAATATGCAAACTGAGAGGTCTGAAGCTACAAAATCAGAAGTCCTGCAAGAATGAGCTATCTTTTTCCATGAGCCTCATCCATTATCCTGCATTTGTCCATGTTCGCGGGAAAAGTTGGTATGATTGTCATTGATTTGAACTTGCTTACAGCTTCTTTGGCCTACAACAAAATTCAAAAGAAATGCCTTTTATTTTAAGGCGTACAATGAAAATCAAAAAGATTACAACTTTTATCCTTGTGAACAAACACGAGGATCTGTTATATCGAGGTCCTCGCTTGCGCGGGTTCTTTGCTGTGCGGGACTTTGTGTCCGTGGACCACGCAATTCCAATCCGGTAGAACCGGGTTCGGAACTACAGATGTAAAGGGGCTCGTTTCCTGAGAAGCGAAGGCAAGGGGATCACACTCACGAAGGAGAGGATCGCTGGGGATCACACTCACGAAGGAGAGGATCGGGAGGCGGGTGAGATCTACTAGGAAGAAATCCATCCCCGAGGTTAAGACGAAGCTTAACCTAGAGGATATCTGGATTCGACCGAATTGATTACCTTCGCTTAGATCGGGCGTCGGTGAACTTGTGCTGCGGTTGCTGGAACGATGCGTCGACTACTCGTGATCTCGAATTCTTGAAGTCCGAGCCCTTGAAAATCTCCTCCGAGTCCGACCTCAAGCTAAGACCCCTATTTATACAATAGGGGGTGTCTTGAGCCAAGTGGCTCGACCCGGCGAGCCTCCTCGGCCACTTGGCGAGGCACCTCGGCCAAGTTGGCGAGGTGGCTCGGCAAAGTGGCCGAGCCACTGGCCATTTGGTAGGTGTCGCCTCGTGTCGTTTTTTCCGTCGTTTTCGCGTCGTTTTCCGGCGTTTTCGTCTCTCGGGCTTGGGTTCCGTCTGTACTTGATTCCGGGACTAACTCTTGATTCATTCCGGTTCAACGGTCCTGAAATCCGATCGTCCGTTCAAGTCCGGTTTAAGCCGTGCTTGTGATGCTGTGGGTTTGCCGTCGGGTTCGCGTCTCAACCATTCGACGTCCGTATCATTCGATGGGTTGTCATTCGCCGACTCCCTGTCACGAGTTGGTTTCGGGGATCTTGTAAGTATTTTTCAACGCCTACAGATACCCCCTCCAAAGCGTCTCAGTCTCAATTCTTAATGAGTCTGGGATGCTTTGGACATGATGGTTCCCGGCCTTGATGGTGAGGGTCCCAAAGATAGCTTCAAATCTTGATTCTTTCGGATCATCGGTTCTTTGTAGGATTCACGATAAGATCACGGTCTTTGCATTTATTGTCTGACCGCTTGTTATCTTGATTCGAAGCTGGTGGGTGAGTTTTGTTTGTAACTCGTGTCGGTTGGTTGTTGTTTGACTAACCATCGGACTTTTGGACTTATCCGTATGTCGGCGAACTCCTTGTTGGCGACATGTTGGTTGTGTCGAGTACATGGAATTTCATAACCCTCAGTCGGCTATTTCTTCCATCATCACGCGTGTTGTTGGTTTAACCACAGCGGGAGGACTAATCTTTTCATGGAGATATCCTCCAAGGATTCCTTGTCGAAACAAGAGACCATTTGGCTTTCAACCATCGTCCTAGCCTTCAGTCGGCGAGTGCGACGCCTTGACCGTTGTTGGGATATGATTATCCACGGTAGGAGAAGTTTCTTCGGGGCTGGACACGTTGTTCGGTATCAACAATGACTTCCACGCCTCGTCATATTATTCCTCTCTTGGGTATTATGGTGGGAGGAAATTAAGGGTTATCGAGTTATCCTTAAGAATATGGGTTTATTCTCCAGGAACTCCTCGTTGGAAATTTGGAAACAGTTTATACTCGTATTCCTGGTTGGAGTAGGATTAGGCGACGCGTTGATTTGCGTCGGTGTGATCCGCACGATCGAGTTATCCCTAAGAATATTTCTTGTGAGAATATTCTTAGGAACTTCGACAAATTAGGAAGCGGTTTATACTCGTAATCCTAGTTGAGTAGGATTAGGCGACGCGTTGATCTGCGTCGGTGCAATCCATACGATCGAGTTATCCTAAGAATATTTCTTGTGAGAATATTCTTAGGAACTTCGACAAATTAGGAAGCAGTTTATACTCGTAATCCTAGTTGGAGTAGGATTAGGCGTAGCGTTGATTGGTGTCGGTGCAATCCGCGATCGAGTTATCCTAAGAATATTTCTTGTGAGAATATTCTTCCGGAACTTCGACAAATTAGGAAGCAGTTTATACTCGTAATCCTAGTTGGGTAGGTTGGCGTAGCGTTGATTGGTGTCGGTGCAATCCGCTACGATCGAGTTATCCCTAAGAATATTTCTTGTGAGAATATTCTTGGGAACTTCGACAAATTAGGAGCAGTTTATACTCGTAATCCTAGTTGGAGTAGGTTGGAGCAAGCGTTGATTGGCGTCGGTGCCATCCGCAGGTGTTATCTGTAGAATAAATCTTGAATCTTTCCAAACTTGGCGGAGGGAGTAGGGCCAATCAGCGGACTGATTTGGCACTATTTTGACATCGGATAAGGTTCCAATTAGGACTCCTAATTAGGGGCTGATTAGAGTCCTAATTAGAATTGATTTGGGCTCCAATTAGAATTCCTACTTCTTGCCAAATAGGAGTCCTTGTTCAAAGAGGATTGGGTCCATATGGGGTTGTTATAAATACCCATAATCCCTCCTTTTCTCTACATAGGCCAGCCCCCCCCCTTTCTCTGTAGTTTGCTCTTGTTTTCTTCTCCTCTCGCGCCGTCTTCGATCAACGAGGTATGTGCACGAGGGTTTTGTAATTTTTTTTTCTTTCTTCTTTCTCTTTTCTTCTTCTTTTCTTCTCTCTCTTTTTTTTTTGTTTTGCTATTTCAGCGTGTGCAGGGAAGAAGAAGGGCTCGATTAGCCGGTGGCGAGCAATGGCGGCCCGTGCCCAGGCGCCAGCCAGGTCGGTAGAGATTACCCGGTAGCCCGCGTGGGTCGTGGTATTTGAGGCATGGCCTATTCGCGCCATTTGAGCGCCAGCCCTTGGTGACTGGGCGCTAAGGCCTTCTTGAAGCCATTTGGGCCCGCCAGCCGGCCAGCGGTAGGCGCCCGGCGCCAGCGGCATTGGTCGCTTCGGCGGTGTTTGGTCCGGATTATGTAGCTTTGACACTTTATTTGTTGATTTTCAATTGTGTATTTGACTTTTCGTGCGTTTTTGCGGCTTCGATGTCGTTGGAAGATCCACGCTTCAGAAGTCGATCAACTTCGCGCAGCGTGAATGCCGCCTCCTTCTTTCGGTGGTGCGCCCGCGTTATCATATTCTCGTACATATATCGTTGTATCCCGCTTGTTCTCCTTTGTGAGGCGATTGGGAAGAGCCGAAATCCTCCTTTGTGGGGACCGGCCAGCTTGGTTACGCGTTAGTTATGACCCAGCCGTTCTCCTTTGTGGCGATTGGGAAGAGCGAAATCCTCCTTTGTGGGGACCGGTGTGCCGTTAGTTATGACCCGCTTCGTTCTCCTTTGTGAGGCGATTGGGAAGAGCCGAGATTCTCCTTCGTGAGGATTGGGGCTTCAAAGATCACGTCTCGATATCTTTAGGAGCGATTTCATACCGTACTCTTACTCCGTAGAGCGGGATATATATTGTTGCTTTGTTTACACGACTATATTTATCGTTCTCCGGGTATTGACATCTGGTGTCGTCATACGTTATAAGGTCGTGACTCAATCTATGTAAGATGAATTCAACGCCATTTACTAGCGAATCTTTTCGATTTCGTTGATTATTCCTTGAGAGCTTTTCCGCTTGCGGTTGATGGGCCATAGTGACTATTATTCCTCGTGTGACGATCCGATTTTATCTGCCTCCGATTTGCGCACATCGGCGGAGACGATCGGTACGTATTTGAGGAGTTCCGCGTTCTCCGACGATTGGTCACCGATCGCCACTCGTAAGGGACACCAGCTCTCGAACCTGCGAAAAGCAGTTACGTTGGTGACTCGATTAAGGATCGGATCGGCTCTTATCGAGAGTGAGGTGGTTGAACAAAACGGCGGAGGCCCCTTATATATTCCCGGATACCTCGTCGGCTCTCATTGACCGACCTTAGACACCATCTTTGTGACACGCCGCATGTCATGGCGTCGACCGAGGAGCATGATCATATTCATTGTGGGTTTATTACCCGGCTGACGTTCAGGGTTCCAGCGGGAATCGCGTCATCGGCTTCACCACAGGGTTGTAGAGTGGACACACCGCCCGTGATGAGCTTTTGTTCCCTCCGACTTTGAAGAATCGCCTTGCTAAATTGGGGCGAAGATATGCGTCGTCGATCATAGATTCTTGGTGGGTTCACTCGTCAAGTAGCAGCGGTGGGGTCGCTGACCACTTCGTCCTCGTAGATGGGATGGAGAACTTCGCGTAGTGCGTACTCAGTGATTCGTGCCACCATGTATGGCCTTCCAATCGGCGTCAATCATTTCTTCACCTTATTCGAGCTTTATAATCCAGTTGAATCGTTTCTCACTAAACAGTTGGGGTTGGCTTTACATGAGATGTACCGTATTTCAGGTCTACCCATGGGAAGATGCTATATCGAGTACTTTCCTCCAATCGAGGCGAGCGGTGAAGGAACACCGCCGATCGTTATAAGACTTTATGGGATCTCACTTGTCATTACTATATAGCTCGGCCCAATCGAACCTTTAGCGCGAAATCGCGGTGAGTCTCAGGCGTTCGCCAATTACTTGTTCCGGCATTTGGAGGACAAATCAGCGAAAATATGTGAACTATCACGCTCACCCCGAAGGTTAATGAACGTCGAGAAGTAGAGGCTAACTCTTATACGCTCGGCTCGCGCCAAAGAAGGCTTTCCGGGGGACCAAGTTTGCGACCTTTGTGGCATGCGGTGAAGCCTATCCGGTAGACAACTCTCCTAGCGAGGCTACCTTGCAATCGGCTCAAGAAGTGTGTGGTTCCCTATCAATCGATGATGCTTTACCCTTGGAGGTCCTTTACCTGCCGGTTCAGCTCGCCCACAAGAAGGAACTCTCTCTCCTTCCGGTGATGGTGGCTAATATTCACCGTGGATTGCGGCATATAGTTGGCGTCTACTCGGAAAAGGGCGAGCCATCATCACGTATCCCTTCCATCCAGTAGAGCTCCCATATACCTATTTGATGGCATGGTTGGTCCTTCATCGTCCGACATGATGTGCGCGGGTTCCACAGTTCGTCTACTCCTTTCTTGCGGTTGGTAGAGGATTGCGGATGGAAGGGCGTGGCTTCTGAGATCAAGAAAGCAGTCTGCGAGATTCATAAAGGGTGGATCTTTTCGGATGTTTCCCTCGATTCTCGGTCAATATGGTGAGTCCTTGGTCGGCGAGGAGCAGAACCACAGACTTCACTTGACATTGGGTGTTTCAATTGGCTAGTGAACATCGGGCGAGGGTATCTCACTTGAAGTAAAGGAAGAATGCTTCATTGAGCCTTATTTTCCTGTCGTTTTGCTTTCGCGGTTTGGTTCTGACCAACTTTATGTTGGGAACGAACCGACAGCTCGGACTTCGAGGTGGACTTGTGGATGGCCTTCGAGCATGGTTGTGGGCGTCATGGGATGTACGGTGCTAGATTGATCTCCCAAGCTCGGGCCGTCATTTGGAGTCGACATTCCTTCATTGTAGTTGGCTATTAGTAGCTAACGAGCCAGTCCTGTGAGGGCTATCTCGGACACAGTGGCGAAGCATGTCGTTGCGACACTGGTTGACATCCCCGATGTCGTTCAAGTTCGGGAGCGCCGGCAATCTCATCCGCCACGAGATCAAGAGGAGTTCCACAATCTGGGACTTTAGGAGAGGATCAAGTGCGGTTTATGAGAAGAACCTCGCATTCTCCTTTTCCACTTCGTTTTCTTATCCTCTCTATTGGATTTCTCATTCAACCAAATTTTCAGGAAAAACTGTTGAAGAAGAAGAATTTCAACCCTCTCAAGGGGTTAAACGAAAGAGGTTAGCCCATAAGAATCGCGTGAATCCTCGGTCCCTTGATATAGACTTGGCCAGTAATGATCCAGTCAGCAACGGAGGTAACAATTCGCCATGAAGTAACCTGAAATTTTCGGCTTTTGGAGACTAACATTTCTCCGTTTGCATGCAGGGGGTTTTAGAGATTACGATTCTGGCTTTGATTTTCCTCACCACAATTCTGCTGAGCCCAGTTCTGCTCATGCTGAGCCAAGTTTTACTCAACAAATGTATGGAGCTATGGCGGAGGAGGCCGATGTAGGACCTGATTCGGTGAACCCAGGTACATCTAACCTCGACAATTCCTCTTCTGGATGGCGAACGCCAGAATTGAACGACTCGGAATTCGTACCCCCATTAATTGCCTCTTCGCTTTTTGTTCTTTTAGAGAGATTGCAGGAGACGAATGCCCAAACCGAGACTAGGCAAGCTAACCCCACTGTAGGAGGTAAGTAGCTTTACCTATTGTTTGACTTAATTGCATTCGCCTTCCTAATGCCTTCTTTTTTTTTCAGACTTCTCAATGGAAGATCTCGTGGCAGCTGGTTTATACGGTAGTACTTCCATGGATGACCTGTTACGCGCTTGGTCACAGGACGGCAATGCATTCGGTGAAGATTTACCTGACACTACCATCCCCGAAGAAGGTATGAATTTTCTCTTTGATTAATTATAGGACCAGCCGTTTGGCCAATACCACTATAATTAAAAGAGGCTGAGACGCTCCCTTTGTGTAGTGGCAGGGACTCCTCTTTCAGCTACCACAGCGACCGTTGAGATAGATGAGCACACCGAGGGCTCAGCCGCGGTTGACAGCATCCCAGCGATAGATACGCCTCTGGTAGACTCGCTAGCCTCTGAAACTACACCGGAGGAGACGGGTAAGGATCTTTTAGCCAAATAAGCTTTCGCCTATTTTTTACTGAAAATTCTAAAATCCTCTTTTCTTCTGTGCAGAGCCTACATCTCGACTCCATGACCTGGTGAGAGCGTTGATCTTTGGATGAAGATCCACCCCATCTTATTATCCGCTTGAAGTACGCCATTCTTTTCTCGTGAACACGGTGATCGAAAAGGTCCTTCATGGCAAGCTTTCTTCATCGGGCCTGAGCCACCGCTGATCCCCTGATGGCCTTGATACGGGATATGGGTTATCCCGAAATGGCTCAGCCATTGTTGATGACCTCGCCATCCGAGGGAAAGCTTCAGAGACTACAAGAGCTGCGGGTAGCCGGGCTTCCTCATATGTACCGCTCATACCGGCTCGCTTAGAGGCATGGCGCGATGCTCGTTTTTACCGGCTCAAGTCCGTGATGCAGAGAGATCACGCCGATCAGCTCTGAGCTGTTGCCGACATATTCTTCCTTAAGCCACATCCGACTGATATTGTGGCGAAAAGGAGAGGATAATACCGCCGTGGGAGAGCTCCATGCCGAGGAAGATAGGATGGGCAGCTTGAGTCGGCCAAGGCCAACAAGGAAGAAGCCCTCACCGCTATGCCTAGGGAGCTTGATCCGTCGAAGCGTAAACCGGCCGAGCTCGAGGAGGCAACCACAAAGACACCAACACCGATGAGGAGTCCTTCAGACCGAAGGTGAAGAACTCCACCAGCTTACAATGGTGAAGTGTCAAATTTAACAACAAATCCTTTGTCATAGACTTGATATTTAAACAGCTTGTAGCTCCTTCTATGAATAAGATCTATCCCTTCATTGTTTATTATGATTCTTTTACTTAGTAGAGATAATTAACCATAATACTTATAGGATTTTGGCAAACCCTCGACCATCAGCGGGTTTGATTAGCCTTTACCAACTACCGTTTGAGTTGGGCTAGCGTGCGGATTATCGGATCCGTTCCGCGCGTGGCGTTGTGCTAGAAGAATGAAACTCTTCTAGACTTGTTGCTATGATATTGAATACATAGGCGGGACTCGGGGCAAGAGACCACGACAGCGGCGTGTGAAGCGTTGGCTTTATCCTTCTTAGGCCGGGATGAAATACCCCGAATCGAACTCACGGTGTCTTCTTCAATGGAAAAAGACTAAACCCGACAGCAGCGTGTGGCGTTGGCTTTATCCCTTCTTAGGCCGGGATGAAATACCCCGAATCGAACTCGGTGTCTTCTTCAATCGGAGAAAGACTAAGCGACGGCAGCGTGTGAGGCGTTGACTTTAGGGTTATTGGCCAACGACTTCAAGCGGGTTTGATGAGCCTTTACCAACTACCGTTTGAGTTGGGCTAGCATGTAGATTATCTAAATCCGTTCTACACACAGCGTTGTGCTAAAAGAATGAAACTCTCTTAGACTTAATGCTACGATGTTGAATCCGTAGGCTTGTCTTTCTGGGAAGACTAACGACGTGTTAGAAGCTTTATCCCTTCTTAGGCTTGGGATGAAATACCCGAGTCGAACTCGGTGTCTTCTTCAATCGGAAAAAGACTAAACCCGACAGCAGCGTGTGAAGCGTTGGCTTTATCCTTCTTAGGCCGGGATAAAATACCCGAATCGAACTCACGGTGTCTTCTTCAATCGGAGAAAGACTAAACCCGACAGCAGCGTGTGAAGCGTTGGCTTTATCCCTTCTTAGGCTTGGGATAAAATACCCGAATCGAACTCACGGTGTCTTCTTCAATCGGAGAAAGACTAAACCGACAGCAGCGTGTGAAGCGTTGGCTTTATCCCTTCTTAGGCCGGGATAAAATACCCGAATCGAACTCACGGTGTCTTCTTCAATCGGAAAAAGACTAAACCCGACAGCAGCGTGTGGCGTTGGCTTTATCCCTTCTTAGGCTTCGGATAAAATACCCGAATCGAACTATGGTGTCTTCTTCAATCGGAGAAAGACTAAACCGACAGCGTGTGAGGCGTTGGCTTTATCCTCCTTAGGCTTCGATAAAATGCCCCAAGATGAATCTTGGTGTCTTCTTTACATGGGAGAATGGCGAAGCGTAAGATTGAGTGAGGTGGGAAAGGAAGAATGTGTTCTATTTCCGAGGGATGAGGCTAAGCCAGATTCCTTCTTTCGTAGGAATCGAAAAGACTCGTGACCTTCACGGACAACTGGTCCGAAAATCCCAAGATACCTTCACGGGCGCTACCTAAGATAAGAGGATGGAACTAAGAGTGGGATCTCCACCAGAACCGAAAAGACTCGTGACCTTCACGGACAACCTGGTCCGAAAATCCCAAGATACCTTCACGGGCGCTACCTAAGATGAAGATGGAACTAAGAGTGGGATCTCCACTCCGAGAACCGAAGAGACTCAGCGACCTTGATCGGACAACCTGGTCCGAAAATCCCAAGATACCTTCACGGGCGCTACCTAAGATAAGAGGATGGAACTAAGAGTGGGATCTCCACTCCGAGAACCGAAGAGACTCAGCGACCTTGATCGGACAACCTGGTCCGAAAATCCCAAGATACCTTCACCGGCGCTACCTAAGATGAAGATGGAACTAAGAGTGGGATCTCCACTCAGAACCGAAGAGACTCAGCGACCTTGATCGGACAACCTGGTCCGAAAATCCCAAGATACCTTCACGGGCGCTACCTAAGATGAAGATGGAACTAAGAGTGGGATCTCCACCGAGAACCGAAGAGACTCAGCGACCTTGATCGGACAACCTGGTCCGAAAATCCCAAGATACCTTCACGGGCGCTACCTAAGATGAGAGATAGAAAGAACCCTCCGCTTATCACGAAAGGGATCGATGCTTGGAGAGGAAGAATTTTATATTCTATCTCCCGAAAAGGGATTTTGATTGGGCCTCTTGTTCATAGAAGGAATCAAGAGGAGATTGTGGCAATGTACCATAAAATTTGTAGGCCCACCGTCAAGGAATTTGATCGTGGGGAAATTATGATGGAGGATGAATCTAGAGTTATCCTCAAAGAAAGTAGGTAACACATCCCACGAACTTCCGTTGAAGCGGGTTATCACGAAGATACTAAGGGTAGTATTTTTCAGAACTTCCCATTTATCGGCATTAATTGCGGCCGCCATTTTGGGTAATTAGGCGGTATGCACCATTAGAGTAGACCGCTTCTATTACAAACGGACCCTCCCATTTAGGTTCAAATTTACCTTTCTTCTTGGAAGTGAGGATTATCGATTAGATGGAGGCGGGACCAAATCTCCTTCTAAAGGTTCTCTGTCGAACTTTCTTGTTGAAAGCCCTCACATCCTAGCTTGGTAGAACTCAATGCATTGTTGAGCCTCGAGCTTCTCATCTAACATCTCGAGCTCTTGAGGCGTTTACGATGTTGTTCTTCGATGCGTCATCTCGTTGAAAGGCGATCGCGTGGCGAATCGGGATTTCCAGCGAGGAGAGCGCGCTTTTCATTAAGCCCGAGGGAATACGGTCGCTCGGTTGGCGTGCGCGTACCGTTGTGCGATGCCCCGAGTGCTTCTTCGAAGTTTATCATCCCAGTCCCGCTTGTTATTCTTCACAAGCTTGACAAAATTTTGATGATTGTCTTGTTGAATGCCTCGGCTAATCCATTCTTGTTGGATTATAGGTCGCCGACGAGGCGTCTTGTATCTTGAATTTCTCGCAAAACCCGATGAAGGAATTGCCGATGAACTGGGACCGCTGTCATGCACGATCCGTTTGGGACACCATGTTGATAGATGACATGGTGTTTGATAAATTTAATAACGGTACTTCGCCTTTACTTCCTTTAGCGGGATCGCGGCCCACGGAGAAGTAGTGGGTGATCGCTAGAATAAAGCGATCGCCACGGCACGGAGGAAAAATGGGACCTACAGCGTCCATTCCCCATGTCTCGAATGGCCGGATGTGGCGAGAAGGATGCAAAGCCTTTCCGGTATGATTCGGTAATTTGACAGCCGTGGGCAGCTCAAAGTGTACTGCGACCGTCATTAATCATTGTTGGCGAGTAGCCCATTCTCGATTCGATCGTAGAAACGGGACCGGCTGGTGTGCACCACATTCACCTTCGTGTGCTTCAGAAGGACCCTCTCGCCTTGTTTGAAAGGCATCGGAGTAAAAGACCATCGTACCCGGCGATATAACATCGTGTCTCCGTGTATTAAGAAGAATCTTGGAGCTTCCGAGCGGTTGACTCTCCCCTCATCTTCCGGGAATGCCATGTAAAGGCATCGATGATCGTGAAGCCAATCGGGGCTCCAACTTAGTTTGGGTTGCATGTACTTCTTTGGTAACTACCCCTTTATCTTCTTGTGCCTCATCGTATAATGGTACTAAGAGTTGGTGAGTCTGACCGTAACTAGTTGCTCGGATCTAGAGGTTGTGCTAACGACACACCGCCGCCGGTCGATCGCATCAAAAGCGTTTTGGAAGCAGCGGATATATTCGATGAAAAACTCTTGAATGAGTGCGCTATTTCAACGACTATCGATGATAGGATTAGATCCGATTCTCGACTTCGTAGTCACCACGAACCCGCTTAACTATCAATTGCGAATCGCCCGCGGCAGAATCGCCAGACCCGGACTCCTTGGCGAAACTAAGTCCAATAAATAGCGATTGTATTCAGCCACGCTATTAGAGCAAGGTTCGGTGAGTGAATAAGCACGGGCATGACATGATTCCCGGGAAACTAGGACAACCCGACTCCGGTGATCTTAGAACATCCGGGGCACTCGCCACATTGGTGGCCGAAGCTCCATCAAAATACAATCGCCATATTTATTGGTGCGACGTAGTGTTGACTTCCAACTTCATCCTAAGATCATCATATAGCTCAAGCTGCATCCGATTGTCGTTTTGGCGTAGAATCACAAATCGCTTGTCCTTTGGTGACTTCGTTGTTTGAAATACAAGTCATATTGGGACAAGAGCAGGCCCATTTCGCCAAACGCCAACTCATCGAGGCGGCCGGTCATAAATATCGGGCCGGTTCGTTAGAAATAACATAAATCGCCCGTCCAACTAAATAGTGCAGCATTTTACGAATCGCGAACACTAATGCAAGGCAACCTCTGACCATTGGGTATCGGGACTTCGGCCGACCAATGTTATTTCCGGGGTAATACGCCACTGGGAATTGCGTGACGGCAAATGTCTTGCTTGAAGTAAAGCGTAAGTGATCCGTTGTCTTGGCGTAGATCAAAAGCGGTTTTCGGCCGGCGTGCAACAAAACGGGAGGTTTAGCGAGATAAGACTTGATCTCTTCAATGCCTTCTCGCAGCGCCGTCCCAAATAAACGACACTCTTCTTGTTCAACTTGGAGAACGGCCGGCACTTCCCGGATAGGTTCGATATGAACCGCCGGATGTACTAATCGCCTCTTGTAACCCCCGAAGTTCTCTCGATTCCTGAGGTTGCAACTCTTGAATCGCCTTCACTTTATCGATCAACGTGGATGCCCTTATTTGTGACGACAAAGCCGAGGAACTTGCCACTAGACATCCCAAGGAAGGATTTGCGTGGTTCATCTTTAGTTGATGAGTTCGCATGAGTTCAATACCGCTCTAAGATCTTTGATGTGATCTCCTTTGTCCGCGGCTTTTCGACCAAATCGTCGGCGTAGCATTAAGCCGTTTTCGAAGATGATCTGGAAAATCTCCGTCATTGCTGTTATGTTCTAGAGCATTTTTGAGGCGAAACGGCATGGTAGGTAGTAGCAATATATACCGATGAAGCGTTCGAACGGTTGTGTGTTTAATCATCGGGGTGCATCTTGATTTGATTATACGAAAAACCATCCATGAATGACATTCTTTCAAATCCACCGCGTGTTGTCGACTATGACATCAGTAATTGGTAGAGGAAAGTCGCCTTTGGGGCAAGCGACATTCAGGTCTGTAGTGGTGACGGGATTCTAATCGAACCATTCTTCTTCATGACCGACTATATTCGCCACCCAACCGGATGTTGAATTTCCTCGATGAATCCCGATTCTATGAGTTTCTTCACGCCGTCGCGATTGCACGCAATATTTGTGGATCTAAACCGCCTTTGCCGTTGCTTGACAGTTTGACATCCGCCTTTGATGTTGAGGCGATGAGTTGCCCATTGGGTTGAGTCTGGCATGTCCTCGTAACTCCGTGCTAATACATCGATATACTCCCCGATTAGGGCAATCAACTCTTCCTTTCTTCCGAGGGAGCGTATTGTCGATGTTTATGAGTTTAGGATGCTCTTCATCACCCATATTAACACGGAACCTCATCCTCGATTGGGGTTCTCTTTGTTCAACCTATCCCCAAACCGCTCTTGAGTTGATGGATCCATGGGTCTTCCCATGTTGGCATGTCTTCATCACTCTCAACGATAGCGGGGATCAGCTGAAGCCATATTTGACATTAAAGCCTTGAAAGCTTCTCAGAATTGGTCGAGAATCCCAGCCGAAGAATCGAGGAATGTCCGTCTCCCTCATAGGGTGGATTATTATCAATCACCACGAGCATTCATCTTCCGAGGAGGATTCGTATCCCAATCCCGTCTGAATGCATAGTAGTTATCCGGGCCTCTTGGGACATATGTCGCCTCGAGGGACTCGAGGACCTCGCCCAAAACATAGACCTTCTCCTTGTGTCAAGTTGTACCCCTTCTCTTGATACCCGTGTTTCGGACTATATCTGAAGGTGTGGGGATAGGCCCATTGTCGCCTTCATCTACTTCAAAGAAATGATTGACTTGGAGCGCATCTCCTTCCGTAAACCAAGTCTTTTTCACTACTCGATCTTAGTGGGATGGCGAGTCTTTGTCCCAAAGGAGTCTGGCTGCTTTTGTGTAAGGCAAAATGACCGAGTTGGTAGGTGCAACTCGATTATTGTACAAACTCGCCATCACATCATTCAAAGACAAAGGGTACTCTAAATCGCCATTTATTGATTCATCGGCAATTTGCCAATTACAATGTTCATCTGACGATTCTTCATCGTCAAGATTGATTACAAGGGGTACAATGTCATTTAAAACAAAACCTCCACTATAATCAAGCCGGCCGGTATCGGCTTCTTCACCGTGTCAGGTGCCTTGGGCGATGATTGATTTGGACTCATTACGGTAGAGGAGATCGGTGAAATAATTCTCCATCCCCTTAAACGGTTGTTTGTCCTGACCACCGCCTTGACTTCATTATTCGTGTCTACATATTTGAGACACTGATGAAGAGTAGATGGGACTATAACATTATTATGGATCCAAGGTCGACCCAACAATAAGTTATAGGAAGTCTCCGCCAATCACATAGCAGTGACTTCGACTTTAAGTCCCCATTTGGCACTTTATCGGATCTTACCAAGTAGGAGCCGGTGTTAAATCCATAAATCATTGTGCACTGTTGATGCTTCTGGCGAGAATTCCAAGATGATACATGAGCTAGGGCATGATGCTCCTGTGGAACCGGATCGACTTGGATCCGGTTAACTTCAGAGAGCCAATATACCCGGTGAAATATAGCGCCTATCGTGTTTGGAATTCCTCGTCGCATGTCTTCCTTTGTAAAGGTGATGCGAGGCAAGTGTTTTGCCCATGAGTTGCATTGTTGGGCGATTCTTGGAGTCGGCAATGGAGTGAGGAAGACTTCCGAATCGGCGAGGGCTTCTTGAAGGGCTTCTCGCTCTCTTTGATAACCGCAACAACTCAGATAGAGTGATCCTTGCGGGATATTGGCCAATTGTGCCATTACATCAAAATGCGGAGGAGTTGAAGTTCGGTTTATCTCTTCAATCGGTATTCGGAATTTGCCGGGGAGTTGAACTTCGTGGCATTTATCTTTAGCCTTTTCGGTCGCGGTGAGGGGTGTTGTTGGTACCCCGGCTCGATAGCGTCTTGGCATTTGGGTTGGGAGATTTCAGGGTACTTGTATGTGTACTCATGTCCCTCACGGTGGCGTGGGCTTGAGTTCCCCGCCGGACGGTGGAATGTTACCACTGCTCGTCATCTCCTTCCGAATTGCGGAAGTAGCATGGCATGCCTTTCCCCTCTGCTTTTGATTTTTCTTCGATGAGGAAGAGGCTACCCATTGCTCATCCTCAAGCGGTCGGGTGAATCCACGGGACTTAGCCATTTGAAATTATATGATACGCTGGCGTTTTTCGTGTGAATTAGATCGTTCACGTCTTCATTCGACTTTGACTACCGGGTTTGGGTTCAAACCATGTTAATGGCATCGACCCAAAGCTTATGGACACGCATTTGCTCCGACCTTCTTTTCCTTGGGCCGATGATTGATTTGGACTCATTAGTAGAGGAGAGAATCGGTGAAATAATTCTCCATCCCCTTAAACGTTTGTCGCGACCAATCTTGACTTCATTAGTGTCTACATATTTGAGACATCGATGAAGAGTAGATGGGACTATAACATTATTATGGATCCAAGGTCGACCCAACAATAAGTTATAGGAAGTCTCAGCGTCAATCACATAGCAGTGACTTCGACTTTAAGTCCCCATTTGGCACTTTATCCGATCTTACCAAGCGTAGAGACGGTGGTAAATCCATAAATCATTGTGCTCTTGATGCCACCATCGCGTGAATTCCAAGATGATACATGAGCTAGGGCATGATGCTCCTGTGGAACCGGATCGACTTGGATCCGGTTAACCGATAGAGCCAATATACCCGGTGAAATATAGCGCCTATCGTGTTTGGAATTCCTCGTCGCATGTCTTCCTTTGTAAAGGTGATGCAGGCGCGTTTTGCCGCAGGTTGCATTGTTGGGCGATTCTTACGGAATGCTGAGTGAGGAAGACTTCCGAATCGGCGAGGGCTTCTTGAAGGGCTTCTCTCGTCTCTTTTGATAACCGCAACAACTCAGATAGAGTGATCCTTGCGGGATATTGGCCAATTGTGCCATTACATCAAAGATGCGGAGTTGAAGTTCGGTTTATCTCTTCAATCGGTCGGAATGCCGGAGTTGAACTTCACGTGGTGTTTATCTTCGCCTTTTCGGTCGCGAGTGAGGGGTGTTGTTGGTACCCCGGCTCGATAAGCGTCTTGGCATTTGATCGGAGATTTCCGGGTACTTGTATGTGTACTCATGTCCACTCACGGTGGCGTGGGCTGAGTTCCCCGCCGGACGGTGGAATGTTACCACTGCTCGTCATCTCCTTCCGAATTGCGGAAGTAGCATGGCATGCCTTTCCCTCTGCTTTTGATTTTTCTTCGATGAGGAAGAGGCTACCCATTGCTCATCCTCAAGTGTCCGGTGAATCCACGTGACTTCGCCATTTGGGGTCAGATATGATACAAGACCTTTCGCGTTGCTCGTGTGGGTCGCCGCTCACCGTCTTCATTGCGACTTTGACTACCGGGTTTGGGTTCAAACCATGTTAATGGCATCGACCCAAAGCTTATGGACACGCATTTGCTCCGACCTTCTTTTCTTTGGGCGGCTTCATAGTGATGACCCCTACGCCAATTAAAGCCCGATTTTATCCTTGAGGTCAAACAGATTTAGTGGGGTGATGAGCGCCCTATGAGTACGCCGGTATCTCGGGTCATTCGTTTTCATTGCCTCCTCTTGATTACGAATCGGAGGAGCTTGATCTTGTTATTTTCCACAAGATATTTGAAGAGACCGGAATCTCGCCGTCCCTAAAGGAATAGGACTTGGGAATCGGCTCTAAGGCCTTACGTTTTTGTGGCCCGAGGTTGCCCGCGTTGATTGTCTTTTTGTTCGTATTCTTCTTCTTCTTCTTTGCTGCTGGGGTTGGAGTTGGAGCGTTTGGTTATAGCCTTAGTCTTGGCTGCTCTTTCCCTTTGCAGCGTGGGACAAAGTTACGCTCGAGCTTCCGCTATCGGTGGCTCTCTCGCCTTTTTCCTTTTGAGGAACCTTCTGCTTGTTTCCACGAACCTTCAGGTCCTTCCACGTTATGGACGGTGCTGTCCCCATTGCTTCAAGCACGTCTATCGACAAATTGTTGTGGCAGGTCTGGAGGATGAATTCCTCTGTTATCGGATCCCGGCAGTTCATTGCTTTGTTCCGAAATTGTTTGACAAAGATGTCCACAGTTTCTCCGTCCTTTTACTTTTCGTCGAGCAACGTCCCGATTGATACTTCGGTATCGTCGTCGAAGAAGTTGGTGAGAAAGCTAGACTCCATGTCATCCCGGTATGAATGCTCCACGGCGAGGCGGCGGTACCAATCGAAGGCAGCTCCACGAAGGGTACCAACGAATGACCGAACCATCAGGGGCTCGTTTCCGGATATTACCCCTGTTCGCGGTAAAAGTTGGGATGATTGTCATTGATTTGAATTTGCTTACAGCTTCTTTGGCCTACAACAAGATTCAAAAGAAATGCCTTTTATTTTAAGGTGTACAATGAAAATCAAAAAAGATTACAACTCTTATCCTTAGAACAAACACGAGGATCTACGTTATATCGAGGTCACCGGCTTGCGTGGGTTCTTTGCATGTAGGACTTTTTATGTCAGGTGGACCCAGCGCAATCCGATCGAGTAGAGACCGGGTTCGGGAACTTCTGAGGCGTCACGGGGGCTCGTTTCCACGAAGAAAAGCAAGCGCTGAGGGGATCACACTCACGAAGGAGAGGATCGCTGGGGATCACACTCACGAAGGAGAGGATGTGGGAGGCGGGTGAGATCTACTAAGAGAAATCCGGCGCTATCCACGAGGTTAAGGCGAAGCTTAACCTAGAGGGTATCTGTAGTTCGACCGAGTCGGTTACCTTTAGGCTTGTAGATCTGGCGTCGATCGCACTTGTACTGTTGTTGCTTTCGGGCGGGCGTCGGCGTCTCGTGGATCTCATGAGAATTCTTCAAGATCGTAAAGTCCACCAAGTCCAAGCCTCCAAAATCCCCCAAAAATCCGCCTCAATCAATCAAGACCCCCTATTTATACAATAGGGGTCTGCCGCCGGCCCGGCTCAAACCACTTGGCCAGAGCCACCGACAGTTGGCGAGGAGTGACAACCATGGTGGCAGAGCCTCTCGACTTCCGCGGTAGAGCACCTGACAAGTTGGCGGGTGGCTCGACCATGGTGGCCGGCTCTCGGCCACGCCAGGCTGCCCCTCGACCACTTGGCGAGGTGGCACCGGCTCATTAATGTGCGGCCCGCCCGGCCACTGGCGGAAGCCGTTCGCCGTTTTTTCGCCGTTTAGCCATTTGCGTTTTCTCGGTCTCGGGTTTAGGCCTGCCTATTCGACTCTTGGCCTTCTCGGGACTTAGGTTCCGTCGCATTTGGTTCCGGACTAACTCTTGGTTTGTTCGGTTCAGCGATCACGGATCCGATCGTCTATTCAAGTCGGTTTAAAGCGTGCTTGTGGCCGGCGTAGGTTATTGGTCGAGTTACGTCTTAACGATTCAACGCCCAGATTATTCGATGGGTTGTCATTCACGACTCCCGTCCGCGAGTTGGTTTTGGGGATCTTGTAAGTATTTTTCAGCGCCTCTGAGATACCCCTCCAAAGCGTCTCAGTCTCATTTCTTGATGAGTCTGGGATGCTTTGGACATGATGGTTCCCGGCCTTCAGTCGGCTGAGGGTCCCAAAAGATAGCTTCAAGTCTTTGATTCTTTCAGATCATCCAGTTTCTTTGTAGGATTCTGGATAAGATCACGGTGCTGCATTTATTGTCGGACCGTTTGTTAAAATCTTGATTCAAGCTGGTGGGTGAGTTTTGCTTGTAACTCGTGTCGGTTGGTTGTTGGTTGACTAACCATCGGACTTTTGGACTTATCCGTATGTCGGCGAACTCCTTGTTGGCGACATGTTGGTTGTGTTGGATACGTGGAATCTCATAACCTTCAACCGGCTAATTCTTCCATCATCACATGTGTTGCTGGTTTAACCGCGGCGGGAGGACTAATCTTTTCATGGAGATATCCTCCAAGGATTCCTTGTCGAAACAAGAGACCATTTGGCTTTTAACCATCGTTCTAGCCTGTGTGAAGTCACCCTGACGTTGTTGGGATATGATTATCCACGGTGGGAGAAGTTTCTTCGGTTTGGACACGTTGTTCGGTATCAACAATGACTTCCACGCCTTGTCATATTATTCCTCTCTTGGGTATTATGGTGGGAGGAATTTAAGGGATATCGAGTTTATCCTTAAGAATATAGGTTTATTCTCCAGGAACTCCTCGTTGAAAATTTGGAAACAGCTTTATACCGTAATCCTAGTTGGAGTAGGATTAGGCGACGCTGATTTGCGCCGAGAGAATTTGCATGATCGAAGTTATCCCTAAGAATATTTCTTGTGAGAATATTCTTAGGAACTTCTCGACAAATTAGGAAACAGCTTTATACCGTAATCCTAGTTGGAGTAGGATTAGGCGACGCTGATTTGCGCCGAGAGAATTTGCATGATCGAAGTTATCCCTAAGAATATTTTTGTGAAAATATTCTTAGGGACCTCGACAAATTAGGAAACAGCTTTATACCGTAATCCTAGTTGAGTAGGATTAGGCGACGCTGATTTGCGCCGAGAGAATTTGCATGATCGAAGTTATCCCTAAGAATATTTCTTGTGAGAATATTCTTCCGAACTTCTCAATAAATTAGGAAACAGCTTTATACCGTAATCCTAGTTGGAGTAGGATTAGGCGACGCTGATTTGCGCCGAGAGAATTTGCATGATCGAAGTTATCCCTAAGAATATTTCTTGTGAGAATATTCTTCCGGTAACTTCTCGACAAATTAGGAAACAGTTTATACTCGTAATCCTAGTTGGAGTAGGATTAGGCGACGCGTTGATCGACGTCGAGAGGATTCGCGAGGTCGAGTTATCCTGCCGAATAAACCTTCAGAATCTTTCCCAATATAGCGGAGGAATTAGGAGCCAATTAACGGACTGATTTGGCGCTATCTTCACATCCAAACAAGATTCCAATTGAACACCTGGAGATAGGACACAAAACCTTCCTCTCCACTGGCAAGAGATAGGATACAAAACCTTCCTCTCTTGTTCATCCCTTACCTGGAGATAGGAGACAAGATCCTCCTTCCTCTCCACCTTCGGGAAATAGAATACATTCTTCCTTTCCCACCTCAATCGACCTTATTCCGGTTCAATCCTTCTCCGGTCAAAAGAAGGCGCCAAGATTCATCTTGGGGTATTTCATCCCGAAACCTAAGAAGGGATGAAGTCGACGCCTAACACGCGTCGCCGGTTTAGTCTTTCTCCGATTGAAGAAGACACCAGAGTTCGATTCTGGGGTATTTCATCCCGAAACCTAAGAAGGGATGAAGTCTGCCCTCGCGTCAGCGGTTTAGTCTTTCTCCGATTGAAGAAGACACCGAGTTCGATTCGGGTATTTTGTCCCAAGCCTAAGAAGGGATAAAGCTAACGCCACACGCTGCCGTTAGTCTTCCGTGAAAAAGACGGCCTCACGTATTCAACATCGTAGCATTAAGTCTAAGAGAGTCTCATTCTTTTAGCACAACGTCATGTGCGGAGCGGAGCCAGATAATCCGCACGCTAGCCCAACTCAAACGGTAGTTGGTAAAGGCTAATCAAATCCGTTGAAGGCTGGGGGTTGGCCAATAACCCTAAAGTCGACGCCTCACACGCGTTGCCGGTTTAGTCTTTCTCCGATTGAAGAAGACACCAGAGTTCGATTCTGGGGTATTTCATCCCGAAGCCTAAGAAGGGATTAAGCCAACGCCTTACACGCGTTGCCGGGCGATCTCTTGCCCGTAAAAGAGTACCAAGCCTATGTATTCAATATCATAGCAACAAGTCTAGAAGAGTTTCATTCTTCTAGCACAACGTCACGTGCGGAACGGATCCAGATAATCCGCACGCTAGCCCAATTCAAACGGTAGTTGGTAAAGGCTAATCAAATCCGTTGACGGCTGAGGGTTTGCCAAAAATCCTATAAGTATTATGGTTAATTATTTCTAACGAAATAAAAGAATCATAATAGAGCACAAAAGAGGACAGAAATATGTTTTATCGATAAAAGACTGAAGTTACACAAGTTTTCTAAACGGCAAATTTATGACAGCAAATTTGCTGCTTTAACTCAGATACTTTATTGAGGAAAGCTTGTTGAAGTTCCTCCTGAAGCTCAGCCCTGAAAGTCTCCTCGCTGCCGTTAAGGGCCTCCGCAGTCTCCTTCTTAATGTCAACTAGCTTCTGTTTCGAGTGCAAATTTCGCACGATCACAGAGTCTTTTCTTTGTTGGCCTTCGCCGCCTTCAAGACGATCGCTCTCCTCGCCGCTTGAAGCTCTGTTCGAGCTCTACTATCCTCGCTTCTAGCAAAGGACACAAGACCAAAATGTCCCACGGAAGGCGAAGCTTAAACAGCGATCTCCAAATGATGCACGGCCTCATTGCGTTTGAACTTGAGTCGGTAATAGCAAGCATCCCGCTAAGCTGTCAGGCGAGCCTCTGTCCCTATCTCTATATATGAGGGGAGCCCGGCTGCTTCAAAATTTTGTAGACATTGGAGCTTAACCTCTAAATGGTCGAAATCACCAGCAATGTGGCCTGGGCAGTCTCAATCTTCCAGATATTCTCCCAGACCGCCTAGACCTACTCCAAATAGGATTACGAGTATAAACTAGTTCCTAACGAGAAGTTCCTGGAGAATATTACCATATTCTTAAGGATAACTCGATAACCCTCAATTTCCTCCCATCGGTTTACGCTTTGTTCGTAAAAGTTGGGATGATTGTCATTGATTTGAATTTGCTTACGCTTCTTTGGCCTACAACAAGATTCAAAAGAAATGCCTTTTATTTTAAGGCGCATAATGAAAATCAAAAAGATTACAACTCTTATCCTTAGAACAAACACGAGGATCTCTCTATATCGAGGTCCTCGCTATGCGGGTTCTTTGCCTCGTCGGGACTTTTGTGTCCGTGGACCACAGCGCAATCCGATCGGTAGAGACCGGGTTCGGAACTTCTGAGCGTCGCGGGGCTCGTTTCCGCGAAGGAAGCGAAGCGCTGAGGGATCACACTCACGGAAGGAGAGGATCGCTGCGGGGATCACACTCACGAAGGAGAGGATCACGGAGCGGGTGAGATCTACTAGGAGAAATCACGCTATCCCCGAGGTTAAGACGGCTTAACCTAGAGGGTATCTCAGAGTTCACCCTGACCTGCTACTCGCTAGACCGGGCCGACGCGACTTGTACCTGCTGTTCGAACTCAAGGCCGACGCCTCGTGGATCTCGCGAGAATTCTTCAAGATCGAAGTCCACCAAGTCCAAGCCTCAAAATCCCCCAAAAATCCGCCTCAATCAACAAGACCCCCTATTTATACAATAGGGTGCCGCAAGCCACCACTTGTCGAGCCAATTCTACTGGTTTAGGTGGCTCTACCATGGTGGTCGAGCCTCCTACCACTTGTCGAGGCACCTCGCCAAGTTGTCGAGGTGGCTCGGCCATGGTGGTCGAAGCCGCCGCCACTTTGTCGCACTCGCCGTTGGTCGAGGTGACTCGCCATTGTGGCCGAAGCCACTTCGCCACTCTGGCCAGGCGCCACCGCTTTCGGCCGGTCATTGCCATTGCGCCGCTTTGCCTCGGGTTTAGGCCCCGCTTATTCTCGACTTTGGCCTTCTCCGACTTAGGTTCCGCTCGCATTTGGTTCCGGACTAACTCTTGGTTTGTTCGGTTCCAGCGATCTGGGATCCGATCGTTTATTCAAGTCCGGTTTAAGCCGTGCTTGTGACGCCGTGGGTTCGCCGTCGAAGTTCGCCTTTAACGATTCAACGTCCGTATCATTCGATGGGTTGTCATTCGCCACTCCCGCCACGAAGTTGGTTTTGGGGATCTTGTAAGTATTTTCAGCGCTACAACCGGGTGCGACTTGAAGTAAATCAAGTCTTTGCGTCGGGGAACCCTTCGATCAAGCGGTGTGAAGTTTATTAAATTAAACTTAGGCGAGTGCGGTTGATTCCCTCACCAGATGCGGGCAGGAATACGTCTTCTTCACCTCTTGAGCGGAAATCAATGAGTTGATTTTGCTCTCGAGGTCTTTGATCTTCGCCTCGTGAGCAACAAAGATCTACGTTATGTGCAAATGCGTGGTTCAGATGGTCATCACCCTCTTGTGCTTCCTCGATGCAGTGTCATCGATCGATGTCGATCGCGACTCGATTCACCTCGATGTTTTGTCAAGGCTTGATCTGTTGGTCGCATTTCTCTCATCGTCGCATGGCCAACTCCATTTCTAGCTTGAAGTTTTCCGCTGCTTATTCAACACTTCATCTAGCATTTTAGCCACTTGATGCAATGCTGATCATAAAGCGTTTCTTAGGGCTCCCTTAGCTAGATCGATATGATCGGATCACGATTGCGGAGCCAATATCCGACGATCATCCTCCGCGGGTATCCCTTCGAAGCTTATCATATCTCGACCTTCGATAGTCCCGACCGCAAACGAAGTTAGCCGCTATGAGCGCGCTGAATAGCCCGTGACAATGGTTCCTTCTTTGGTCATATTATTAGTGACCTCGGCAACTCACCCTCTCGATGTCATCCTTCTACGAGTCGCCTTTGACCTAGATTTCGCTGTTGGTGCTAAGCCTCCGAAGACCGATACCCTTCGTGGTTCCTTGACGACAATTGCATTCGAAGCACCGCCTTGATGAGCTTGGAGCACAAGCATGACCGCGCCAATTTAGGGGTTCCCTTGAGATTTTCCGTTACCCTTTGCGGTGAGTACGGCTTCGTCGGTGTGTGTAATGCGGAGCAATGCCGTGTGTTGGCGTGATCTCGGGTATAGCGTCGTCGTCATCGGGGCGAGGCGTCTCCTTCGAGAATGGCCAAGACTACCGAAAGTATTCGCCTTGACTTCCGCTATGTGAGCGTGAAGTTTCGTGGACTCTCGGACTTCGATCTTTAATCCGGTTGGTGGGATTGCAGGAATCTCCCGGTCCTTTCTGGAACGAGTGCAGCCTCCTGTATGAGGAGTGACCCGTGATCCCTTCAGAGGACCCAAGCGATCCTTGATAGTTGGTTTGGTGGTGATGACGGGAATTGGCTTCCCCACCGGTTCAGGTGCAGGCACCTTTGAGCTTGAGGCGCCGTCGGATTTGAACTTTGGCGCTGAATTTGCAACGCCTGAAGCCTTCGGCTTTAGTGCCGAGACAGGAGCATGGGCAACTGGGGTTGGGGCACCGTTAGACTTGGGCCTCCAAACCTGGTGGTACGTTGGTGGCTTCTTTACCACCTCCTTCTTCAGTTCACGAGCTTCTTTGCACCAAAGCTTCGTGCACTGCGCAAAAGAGGCTGCGGCGCTTCCGGATCGCTCACGGAAGTGTGAAGCCGTTCAATTATGAGACCCACTTTCGTTGGTTTCGTTCATCTCGGTAATCGGACTTGAGCGTAGAAGGATTCATTACACTGCGGCGAGGCCGGACTTCAGCCGTCACGGGGCTCTACGTGGAGGCCATCGGGTTCTCCTTCGGTGGAGATCTTCTTGGAACGGCGGGGAATCGATCCGAAGACGAGGAAAGATACTCCTCGTACTTCTGCTGGTCGAACTCGAACTCGACCTCTTCCTCCACCGAATAGGAATCCGTGGTCAGCGACGACGACCTCGATGCGAGGCGGTGGCTCCCAATGGTCGCCCGCTTGTTGGCGGGAAAAGTTGGTATGATTGTCATTGATTTGAACTTGCTACGGCTTCTTTGGCCTACAACAAAATTCAAAAGAAATGCCTTTTATTTTAAGGCGCATAATGAAAATCAAAAAGATTACAACTTTTATCCTTGTGAACAAACACGAGGATCTCGTTATATCGAGGTCCCAACTTGCGGGTTCTTTGCTGTCGGGACTTTTGTGTCCGTGGACCACCGCAATTCCAATCCGTAGAGACCCGGTTCGGAACTACAGATGTAAAGGGGCTCGTTTCACGAAAAAGCGGCCCTAAGGGGATCACACTCACGAAGGAGGATCGCTGGGATCACACTCACGAAGGAGAGGATCGCGGAGCGGGTGAGATCTACTAGGAGAAATCACAGCTATCCCCGAGGTTAAGACGAAGCTTAACCTAGAGGGTATCTCAGAGTTCGACCAATTCGATTACCTTCCGCTTGTAGATCGAGGCGTCGTGAACTTGTGCTGCATGTTGCTGGAACCGTCGTCGACTACTCGTAGATCTCAATTCTTCGTAAGTCCGAGCCCTTGAAAATCTCCTCCGAGTCCGACCTCAAGTTAAGACCCCCTATTTATACAATAGAGGGTGTCTGTGAGCCAAGTGGCTCGGCCACTTGGCAGAGCCACCGGCAGGTGGCGAGGTGGCTCCGACCAAAGTGGCGGCCTCCTACACTTCACAGAGGCACCTCGACCAAGTTGGTAGGGTGCTCGGCCAAAGTGGCCGAAACCACTTTCCATTTGGGGTGTGCGCCTCCGCGTCGTTTTTCGTCGTTTTCGTTTTCGTCTCGGGCTTGGGTTCGTACTTGATTCGGGACTAACTCTTGGTTCATTCCGGTTCAACGGTCTGGAATCCGATCGTCCGTTCAAGTCCGGTTTAAGGCCTTATGACGGCCGTGGGTTTCTTGTCGGGTTCGCGTCTCAACCATTCGACGTCCGTATCATTCGATGGGTTGTCATTCGCCGACTCGCCACGAAGTTGGTTTCGGGATCTTGTAAGTATTTTTCAGCCCTACGTCCAATGCTAACATTCCTTCCTATAAAAACAGCTCCAACCTCTTGAAAAGAATTGCCGAGACAAAGAATTTGAAGCTCTAAGAGCTATCCATGTGCCTTATCGAGCCCAAAGAAGGTAGTGTTATTCAAGCCAACAATTTGATCAATCTCTATGTAAAGTGCGACCACCTTAGTGCCGCCGTCATGTTTTTAATATGATGCCCGAGAGAAATGTGGTCTCTTTTAGTGCACTAATGACAGGCTATTTACACAGTGGACTCGCATCAGATGCCCTTTATATATTTAAATCAATGGCTTTTGGTCAGTCTTCATTGCGCTCAAATGAGTACATTTTCTCGCAGTCCTATGACTTTTACGATCTAGAAGCTCTTTATGAGGGACAACAGTGCCATGCTTATGTCGTCAAGTCTGGGCTAATATCTCATTCTTACGTCAGAAACACTCTTCTTCATATGTACTCTATATGTTCAGGTGTAGAAGATGCTATAAAAGTCTACAAAACTTTGCCAGATTTTGATATTTTCTCATTTAATAGCATGATTAAAGCCTTTTTGGATGATGGCTATTTGGATGCTGCTGCTGAGATTATGAGAAGTGTGATGAATGAGGTTGACAAGTGGGATCAGATCACATATGTTGTTGTTCTAGGACTTTCTGCCAATTTGAAGGATTTGAGATTGGGTCGCCAACTTCATAGCCAAATTTTAAGAAGAGGGCTTGAAAATGACGTCTTTGGTGGCAGTGCTTTAGTTGATATGTATGGCAAATGCAAAGATGTTTCAAGCGCTCGATATGCTTTTTCTAGGATCCCCAATAGGAATGTGGTCTCTTGGATGGCATTAATAGCCATCTGTACACAAAATGACTGCTTTGAGGAAGCCTTGAAGTTATTCTTAAAGATGGTATCAGATGGCGTTGAACCAAATGACTTCACCTTCGCAGTTACACTGAATTCATGTGCAGGCTTGTCTACCTTGATAAATGGTGATGCCCTAAATGCCCTTGCACAAAAATCAGGACATAAGGATTATCTGAATGTAGGTAATGCTCTCATCAACATGTATTCAAAATGCGGTAGCATAGAAGATGCATATAAAGTATTTTCAATGATGCTCGAAAGGGACAGTGTTTCTTGGAGTTCGATAATAACAGGTTATTCTCATCACGGCTTAGGTGAGGAAGCTCTAGGGGTTTTTGGTAGTATGTTAAATGAAGGGATGGATCCAACATACGTAACCTTTGTTGGAGTGCTTTCTGCTTGTGGCCATCTTGGCCTTGTACGTGAAGGTTTCAATTATTTGAATTCAATGAGCAAATGGGGGATATCCCCTGGGCTTGAACATCATACTTGCATCATTATAATATTGTGTCGAGCTGGTCTACTAGATGAGGCTGAGAAACATATTAGATATACTCATATCGAATGGGACATCATAGCATGGCGATCGCTACTAAATGGTTGCCTAGTACATAGAAATTTCGGTCTGGGAAAGAAAGTTGCTCGTCACATACTTCAATTAGATCCCAATGATATGGGAACATATATTCTCTTATCAAATATCTATGCAAAAGAAAGCCGTTGGTATGGAGTTGTTGAGGTTCGTAAGCTGATGAGAGAACGATTCATCAAAAAAGAACCTGGGGTTAGTTGGATTCAGGTGAGGAATGAGACCCATGTTTTTGCTTCAGAGGATAATCAGCATCCACTGATAGTTGAGATACGCCAGAAATTAGCAGATTTAATGTACCGAATTAAGTTAATTGGTTATAAACCTGATATTGCTAGTGTATTGCATGATGTTGAAGATGAATAGAAGGAAGAGTATCTTAGGTATCATAGTGAGAAACTGGCTGTAGCTTTTGGGCTTATTAGTGCTCCTCATGGAGCTACAATCCATGTCATAAAAAACCTTCGAGTTTGCAATGATTGCCACACGGCATTGAAACTGATTTCAACTGTGACAAAGAGGAAGATGATAGTAAGAGATGCCAATAGATTTCATTGTTTTGAAAAGGGGGTGTGTTCTTGTAGAGATTATTGGTGAGAGTTTTGTTCGAAAGAAACAGAGGGCTTTTGCTAGTGCAGCTGCAGGTTGCAAGCGAGGTATTTCAGGTATTCATCAGAATTCATAACAAGCGACTCCTGTTTAACCTTTCATCGGCACAATTCATGAAACAAAGAAAGAGATAATGTTTGAAACTTTTTAAACTTTAAATAAATATATAAGGCACATAACATCCACACTCTCTCCCAAAATGGGAAGAAAAGTCCTTTGAAAGTGTTAACAATCTGCCATAAACTAGTAACGCCTCTCTATAAAACTCACCAGGAAATAATACTATACCAATAATTCATGTCTCTATGATAAATGTAAGTCTTCTCGGAATAAACTGATATTTATTATCATTAAATTGAATATACTTGCATGATCCTTAAAGACTACTTTCACAGGGAATGCAACTGAGCCAACTTATCTGCATACATATCACTAATTTCTTGCAAAGTAGTGTACAATAGTTGGAGAGGTACATTATAGAACATCCATTGTAGAGGATAAAGTTAAACAACATGAAACATATTTCTCATCTTTTTCAGCTACGAACCAAGCAATAAGAAACATTCATCTATATAATTCAAAATCTTCCATAAACTAATATCAGCATGCATATCCTCACATCCTCTTCAGATACCTTCAAACATGAATTTTGTCTACAATTTCTTGTGTCATCCCAGCTTCTTTGATATTAGACAAGGAAATGTTTTCACTCTGTACATGTTGCATTACAGTCAGATGCTCGCTTATCATTTGTAGACTTATGAGAATATCTACCTGCAATTAGACACCACCTAAACAAACAAAAAGGCATATTAGTTTATAAAGTTCTCGCAGAGAAGAGAAAATGTAGGATAAAAATAGATATATAAGTTTTCTCCAACGAGATAAATAAATCACGTAGGCTGCAATCGTGGATTTTGATCCTATGAGGTTTTTTGCCATAAAAGTAAAGAAATGATCAACACTACAAAATTGCATAAACAAGTGCAATTTCTTAGTAGTTCTGAAGCCCACAGTTGAAAATTGAGGGCATGAAATTATCTAGTAGATTGTAATTTTAACTATGGAAAAAAAAAGCTAGCAATAAATTTAGAACACTAGAATAAAGATGAACATGTATCAGAAGTCAGAATTTGGGTACAGAAATAAGTTTATTACATGATACTATATATTAAAGTTAACAGGAAATGAACGGTTGTTAAATACAGTAAATTCTCATGTTATTTATTAAAAAAGCAACTAAATTTCCCATATTTTACCTTGTTAATAGATACATCTTACATCAACACTATAAAAAAGCAACTAAATTTCCCAAAAAAATAACTAAATAATCGCAACGAGAATTTCCATGCTAAAAATTAAACTCCTAGAACCTAGGAAGTCTAGCAATAACCCATTGAGGTCCAACATCATATAAGTGACCCCGTTATTAGTGAGATGGCCAATATAAATTCAAGCCCACTATTTGTTAACTCATGTATATTCAAGCCCGCTATTGGTTTTTGTCATATTAGACTCCCACTTTATGTTAATTCTATATTAGCCCCAAAATCATCAAGTATCTAAAATATGCCCCAAATCTCTTAATATTTTTTAAAAAGAAATATCTACAAGAAACATAGTGTCTACATAGGGTGGAGGCTATAGCATTCCTTAATATTTTAGGTATTTTCCTTCAAAAGACAAAAGATATATATGATGACTATAGTGATGATCATACTGTTAAAAATACACATCACATCGTGCGTATAAAATCTAAATCATACCATAGCAGTGTTATGTCCCCTCCACAGACGTGGGCATGAAAATTATTATTTGATTTCTTAAAATTAAATATTATGCTTTCTCAAAAAAATTGTTTTCTCCAAAACAAAAACAAAAAATTTCTTTTTTTCTTTTTCATTTTTTTCATTTTAGTTTTCCCCTTCTTTTGTAGAAAGGCTTCGCTCATTTGAAGATTCATACATTCATACAAAGATTGAGATTAGATTAATTTAAGCATAGGATCCTGTGTTCACGTGTCGTGTTAATTAAGTCTTATTAATTCTATATATATATGTTCTCGATGTTGCTACCTAGAGTGCATAAACTTGACATTAGCAAGTAATTTCTAGGACTTGATGCAATGAATGGTTTTGACTGGTCAAATTCATTTCCCAAACTTTTATCTACTTTCCTTTTATGCTGGGTGTTTGGTTCATGGAAAACTCAACTATAGGAATGTTTTCCACCCATTTTTATAGGAATGTTTTCCACCCAAATAAAATATGAGAAGTTAAAAGGACAGTTTTCCTTTTCTTGTGTTTGGTTCAACGAAAATGGAAGCCTATCTTTAAGAAATGTCAAGTTTTCCTTTTCTAGAAAGTTATTTGGTTCAAAATAAGAAAAAGACGGATTTATTATTTTTTAATAGTGTTGTCGGTTTTATGAGATTTCCTCTCAAAGCTAGGAAGTTGTTTTCCAACTATTCTCAGACTTTTAGGAAATATTTTCCATAAATCTAGAAATGAACCAAACACATGAAAACTCAATTATAGGAAAACTTTTATTTATTAAATTGTCATTCCAAAACTTTTTAAAAAAGTGGTGAACCAAACACCCCTAAAGGAAAACCTTGTGGTAAACAGTAAAGTTTTTCAATATCCACGTATTTCTTTACATTTTTAATATATTATCACACCTCTCAACTTCATCACGTATTTGACCATGATTTTCAACCGTTCCCACTTAAAATTTTTTTTACTCGTTTTCACTTAAAAACTCCTCAATTTCATCTCCTCAATAATCGCCCACTTCCTCTCCCCACTCTCAATTTCATCTCTCTCTTTCTCTCCTCGAATCCCATCACCACTCCGCCCAAACCAAAAAGGGAAAAGGAGCGATGACGTTGGGAAAAAGACAGCAGCCACCGGCGATGAAGCGGACCACTAGCGTAACCGCCTTCGCCTCCGCCGTCATCGCATCGGATCTCAACAACGCTGCAGATCCAAACCCTAGGGAGCCTCAGCGGCCAGCAGTGGATCCTCCTCCGGCGGCGCTGGAGGCGGCGGGGTTCCTTAGGGCTTGCGGGATTTGTAAGCGGAATCTTGGACCTGGGATTGACACGTTCATTTACAAGTAAAATTATGCGATTTGGATCAATTTGAGGGTTGTTTATGCAATTTGATAAAAGGAGAAATTTTAAGTTTTTTTTTTAAAAAAAAGTTGCGGACTTGATGCATCCTTCTAATGGTTAGGTTATAATGATGGTAAAACTTTGATCGAGGAATAATTTTTATGCAAATTGTCGTTGTTAATTGATATCATTATTATATTTTCTTTTTAGTGTGTAGTTGTATGTTTGATTATGCTACATGTTATGATTTTTAGTGTGCAGATGAATCCATGCATTTCATGATTATGATATGATCCTTTAGAGCATATATTCTCCAATTGTATGGCTAACAAGCCGATTGGGTGAAATTTGGTCATGATCTCTTACCTTAATTGCGTTATTGAGTCGTATAAAGGAGGCATTTTGGAAATTAAAGCATAATATCTGACTAATATCATGTTGGAAACTTGGTTATATATAATAGTGGATATCGGACTAATATCCTATAATGTATTATGATATCATTAGTATGTTAAAATATCAATATAATTGAACATAATATCTGATGCATTCCTTAAAAAATAATTACTAGCATATGAAACTATTTTTATAATCTAGAAGATATTTTAAGATAAAATATCCGTGACGAACCCCAAAATTGAGATGGGAAAAAAATTTGAGTAAAAAATATTACAAGGAGGCCGTGCTTAGCACGGATGAATACTAGTAAGGAATCTATGCAAATTCAGATTCGACACGTTAATTTAATACTAATACTTAATTAACTATAACTACTAATCTAAAACAGGAGTATAGAAGCAGTCAAGGTATCTAATTTATTGATACAAGTTTTGGGGAACACAAAATTTCAGGTGTAACTGAAAATGGTTCTGTAAAATAATGAGGTATGGTATGTTTATGTTAGCCGATTGTTTAAAAATAAGTGGATTATAATCTTTGATAATTATCATAAATCAAAACCGAGATGAGGTTGATGACTAACAAATGAGGTCTGAGATTTTGTGAAATCGTGAGGAGTATAATTATTTTTACAGAGTCATATCTCATGAATTATAATCCACCAACTAAGTTATTTTTGGATGGATTATAAACCAAAATCATCTAACCATCAAAAATTAATCCACTTTTGTAGATTATAATCTAATTTGACCATTTGTAAAACATACTCACAGTAATGGACTCAATTTTGAATTATTGTACGCAATTATTAACCTATACTATCAAGAACTCTGTGAAATCCTATGATTGGGACAATATAACATGGGCAACTCTGAGCCGTTGGATGACCCTGGTCTACTCATGGAGGAACACGTGGAGACTACAGCAATGATGAAGATGGGAACACCGAGCACAACATTTATGGGTCGATTTTGGGCTTTTCTCATAATCGGGAGCATGGGCCTTAATATGACCCAACAAAATGTGGCCTCCATTTCGCCTCCACTGCACCCTGTCGGCAAAGCAATTTGTGGTCCTATGACTTAATATGGATAAATAAAAATCCCTCTATAGAGCTGAAGAAGTAAGCACTGCGGTAAAAAATAAATTTTATATATTTGGTACATACATTGTAAATAAGTAGAATTGCATATATTCAAATAACAGATTTGAAATTGATGTTCTTTAACAAATAATATATCAATATTAGTTGCTAAAGCATCTGTTACATTTTATTTTCTCGCAAACAGAACAACTCCTTACCTGATATTGTTATGATATTTACTGTTTACGCTAATATTTTAAAATGATTGACATTTTTCCCTTGTAGGGTATTTAGCCTGTTGTGGTCTCCACACGAAAATTTTGTCCGTGTGCGAGACTCACACCTTAGAAAGGAACGAGCTGGTGAATCCTCGCTTTTATGTTTGCTGCGGTTGTCCCTTTCGTGGCGTTCAGATGTCATTAGGCTCAGATTCTATTGCGTATGGGAACCCTACAGGATGTAGATAATAATTTAGGAGTATAAAAATATATAGGTCAAATGCTTAATGAAAAATATAAAAAGAACATAAATATTTATAAAAAGATGAAACAAAGATGAATATGTCGCATTGTGCCATTTCTAAGTTGTGAATGCAAATATTCCTTTTAATTTTGACACCGTTAGTAGTTACAATATGACAATCATCACAAATATCAGATAAAAGGTGGAAAATTGGTTCAATTCTCTCCATGTCACCCAACTTTTTCTTCAAAGAAAAGTATAAACATTTTCTCGTTAGATCATTTCTAATTTTTCGAATCAAGAGACACCTAGCATTGTAAAGTTAAAATGCCAAAATAAGCAATGGATATAATTATAGCCATCACAAGCATATCACTACAAAAAGGTCTATTAACGACCACGATTAACGACGGACCAAAAAGTTCTCGTTATTAAAAGATAGTAACGACCAATTTTTACTCCGTTAGTTAGTGAGTATATCAATTACAAGAGAATTATTTTTTCACGTTACTATTAGCAAAAATCATCGTTAATGTGTTATATAATCACGACGGACGAATAGATTTGCTAATGTTATATGATTCTATCGTAAATAGATAATTTTCGTGTGATTTAATTTTAAATTTAATTAATGGTGACATAGTTTATAAGTTTGTAATGATGTTAGTCATTTATTTAAAAAGAAAAATAAAATGTAAAATGAAAAATCCAAGCTTTTGCCTTTTCCCGTTACTCAATTATTAGGCGAATATGAAAATGAACAAGCGTGCGGAACCGTTCAGCCTAAAAATTTGGCAAGCGTATCTCAAAGCCGATCGCTATCAATTTGGAAAAAACCCCATTCTGGAATTCTTTGGTCTCCTCCTTCTCTCGCCATCCTTACGCGGTTACCGCCTCCACTTCCTCTTTAGGTGGTGGCGCCGCCTCCTTCATCCTCTCCTCCCCTCTCCCCCTCTCCCCTCCGCTCCCCTTCCCTTCCCCTTCCCACTCCGCTGCCGCCTGCCTCCTCGCCTCCTTTCTTGCCACGGCGTGCAGCGACCGCCACGCCCCTGGAAAAGCGGCCTGGTGGAGGTGGCGGCGGCAGCGGTGGGCGGCGGGCGCCGCGCTCGGCCCTCGACCACCGGTGGCGTTGGGGAGGCGTGACCCGGCTCGGCGAAGGAGCTCCGGATCTGCCGCGAAGGGGTCCCCATGGAGTGGACGGAGGAGGGGAGGAGAAGAGTTTGGCGTGGGAGGGTGGGAAAATAGGGTTTTGGAAGTTCCTAATGGGGAAGGGGTCATTGATCTGGTGTGCCATTGGAATAGGACTGATGAGAATGTGGAGGTTTCGGCGGTGGGTGAGGTTGAGGATGAGGTTATAGAGAGGGTTGAGGATGGTGAGGTTGTTGTTGTTGAAGAGGAGTTGAGTCCTTTCGTGGAGCAGTGGCAGGGGAAGGGTATTTCATTTATGAGGTCGAGTGAGCATGGGAGTAGGGGGAGAGCGGGAGCGCCACCGAGGGCACGACGAGTGCCATTGAGGTGGTTGAGGGTGACGCTACCCGAGGAATTGGTGGCGAAAGGTATGTTTGTTAACTCTGGTGGAATGTTTATGCTTTTAGATAACTTTGTAGCAATATTGAAATATTTCCATGTCACATGTTTAACAATCAGATCTCCATATGGTGCTATTACGAGTTTGTTTCCCGTTCTAAATTTTGTACTTTTTACTTTTCCGTGGTGATGCCTCAAAGCCCTTAGCAAGCAAAGGGATTATTGTTGTCTTGCACGCGGATCCTAATCCTGCTTTATTTTTGAACCAAAGGTATTAATTTTATAAGAGCAAAATAACTCAAGATTTCCAAATGTTAGGAGTTCTTATTGGCAAGTATATATATCAAACCTTGCTTCAAGTCTCGTGTTAAAGGGAATATGATGTGATTATTACTGATTTCTTTCTTAGGCTTATGTGAAATTACTTTCAAAGACTATGTGATGCCGCCATAACTAATTGCTTAAAAAGAAGGATTACGGAACACGTGATATCGGAATTAATATTTGAATGTCAAGTATATATGAGAAGGTGACAGTGTTTTGTCAAGATAATGCATCCAAAATGAACAATGATAAAGTGTAAGTTCCTAACCGAGCATCGATATTTGTGGGTATGTAAAAGACTGCTGCATTCGGTAGAAATTAAATCATATAGTTCTCGTGTCTTGTGTGGATATGTTATCCGCCGCTGAGCATAAGTTGTATAATCGCTAAAAGATGATCACTTCTACAACATTTGCATAATAACATCTTTTATTTCCTAGTATTCTTTGGAATAGCCGCTTTGGTGTGAATGATGTTCATTGTTATTTCTTATTCGGTGGTATATAATTACTTTCAGTGATAACATTCAACTTTTAAGCGTAACTTGTTGCATCATGTTTATAAATTTTAATTATACGCTGTTCGATCATTGTCGTCATCTTAAAGCCCGATCCCGGAAACTCACAGATCTCTTTCTTGGTAGCCTTTCAAAGATTAGGTTAATATTCCTTTCCTTTTCTTGTGTTTGGTTCAAAACAAGAAAATGGCCTTATACTTTTAAGAAATGTCAAGTTTTCCTTTTCTAGAAAGTTATTTGGTTCAATAAAGTAAAAAGCAGTTTATTATTTTTTTTAATAGTGTTGTCGGTTTTCATGAGATTTCCTCTCAAAAGCTAGGAAGTTGTTTTCCAACTATTCATCTTTTAGGAAATATTTCCATAAATCTAGAGTGAACCAAACACATGAAAACTCAATTATAGGAAAACTTTTATTTACTAAATTGTCATTTCCCAAAAACTTTTCCCAAAAGTGGTGAACCAAACACCCCCTAAAGGAAAACCTTGTGGTAAACAGTAAAGTTTTTCAATATCCACGTATTTCTTTACATTTTTTTAATATATTATCACACCTCTCAACTTCATCACGTATTTGACCATGATTTTCAACCGTTCCCACTTAAAATTTTTTTTACTCGTTTTCACTTAAAAACTCCTCAATTTCATCTCCTCAATAATCGCCCACTTCCTCTCCCCACTCTCAATTTCATCTCTCTCTCTTTCTCTCCTCGAATCCCATCACCACTCCGCCCAAACCAAAAAGGGAAAAGGAGCGATGACGTTGGGAAAAAGACAGCAGCCACCGGCGATGAAGCGGACCACTAGCGTAACCGCCTTCGCCTCCGCCGTCATCGCATCGGATCTCAACAACGCTGCAGATCCAAACCCTAGGGAGCCTCAGCGGCCAGCAGTGGATCCTCCTCCGGCGGCGCTGGAGGCGGCGGGGTTCCTTAGGGCTTGCGGGATTTGTAAGCGGAATCTTGGACCTGGGATTGACACGTTCATTTACAAGTAAAATTATGCGATTTGGATCAATTTGAGGGTTGTTTATGCAATTTGATAAAAGGAGAAATTTTAAGTTTTTAAAAAAGTTGCGGACTTGATGCATCCTTCTAATGGTTAGGTTATAATGATGGTAAAACTTTGATCGAGGAATAATTTTTATGCAAATTGTCGTTGTTAATTGATATCATTATTATATTTTCTTTTTTAGTGTGTAGTTGTATGTTTGATTATGCTACATGTTATGATTTTTAGTGTGCAGATGAATCCATGCATTTCATGATTATGATATGATCCTTTAGAGCATATATTCTCCAATTGTATGGCTAACAAGCCGATTGGGTGAAATTTGGTCATGATCTCTTACCTTAATTGCGTTATTGAGTCGTATAAAGGAGGCATTTTGGAAATTAAAGCATAATATCTGACTAATATCATGTTGGAAACTTGGTTATATATAATAGTGGATATCGGACTAATATCCTATAATGTATTATGATATCATTAGTATGTTAAAATATCAATATAATTGAACATAATATCTGATGCATTCCTTAAAAAATAATTACTAGCATATGAAACTATTTTTATAATCTAGAAGATATTTTAAGATAAAATATCACGTGACGAACCCCAAAATTGAGATGGGAAAAAATTTGCGAGTAAAAAATATTACAAGGAGGCCGTGCTTAGCAGATGAATACTAGTAAGGAATCTATGCAAATTCAGATTCGACACGTTAATTTAATACTAATACTTAATTAACTATAACTACTAATCTAAAACAGGAGTATAGAAGCAGTCAAGGTATCTAATTTATTGATACAAGTTTTGGGGAACACAAAATTTCAGGTGTAACTGAAAATGGTTCTGTAAAATAATGAGGTATGGTATGTTTATGTTAGCCGATTGTTTAAAAATAAGTGGATTATAATCTTTGATAATTATCATAAATCAAAACCGAGATGAGGTTGATGACTAACAAATGAGGTCTGAGATTTTGTGAAATCGTGAGGAGTATAATTATTTTTACAGAGTCATATCTCATGAATTATAATCCACCAACTAAGTTATTTTTGGATGGATTATAAACCAAAATCATCTAACCATCAAAAATTAATCCACTTTTGTAGATTATAATCTAATTTGACCATTTGTAAAACATACTCACAGTAATGGACTCAATTTTGAATTATTGTACGCAATTATTAACCTATACTATCAAGAACTCTGTGAAATCCTATGATTGGGACAATATAACATGGGCAACTCTGAGCCGTTGGATGACCCTGGTCTACTCATGGAGGAACACGTGGAGACTACAGCAATGATGAAGATGGGAACACCGAGCACAACATTTATGGGTCGATTTTGGGCTTTTCTCATAATCGGGAGCATGGGCCTTAATATGACCCAACAAAATGTGGCCTCCATTTCGCCTCCACTGCACCCTGTCGGCAAAGCAATTTGTGGTCCTATGACTTAATATGGATAAATAAAAATCCCTCTATAGAGCTGAAGAAGTAAGCACTGCGGTAAAAATAAATTTTATATATTTGGTACATACATTGTAAATAAGTAGAATTGCATATATTCAAATAACAGATTTGAAATTGATGTTCTTTAACAAATAATATATCAATATTAGTTGCTAAATCTATTACATTTTATTTTCTCGCAAACAGAACAACTCCTTACCTGATATTGTTATGATATTTACTGTTTACGCTAATATTTTAAAATGATTGACATTTTTCCCTTGTAGGGTATTTAGCCTGTTGTCGTCTCCACACGAAAATTTTGTCCGTGTGCGAGACTCACACCTTAGAAAGGAACGAGCTGGTGAATCCTCGCTTTTATGTTTGCTGCGGTTGTCCCTTTCGTGGCGTTCAGATGTCATTAGGCTCAGATTCTATTGCGTATGGGAACCCTACAGGATGTAGATAATAATTTAGGAGTATAAAAATATATAGGTCAAATGCTTAATGAAAAATATAAAAAGAATATAAATATTTATAAAAGATGAAACAAAGATGAATACGTCGCATTGTGCCATTTCTAAGTTGTGAATGCAAATATTCCTTTTAATTTTGACACCGTTAATAGTTACAATATGACACTCATCACAAATATCAGATAAAAGGTGGAAAATTGGTTCAATTCTCTCCATGTCACCCAACTTTTTCTTCAAAGAAAAGTATAAACATTTTCTCGTTAGATCATTTCTAATTTTTCGAATCAAGAGACACCTAGCATTGTAAAGTTAAAATGCCAAAAATAAGCAATGGATATAATTATAGCCATCACAAGCATATCACTACAAAAAAGGTCTATTAACGACCACGATTAACGACGGACCAAAAAGTTCTCGTTATTAAAAGATAGTAACGACCAATTTTTTTACTCCGTGGTTAGTGAGTATATCAATTACAAGAGAATTTTTTAAATTCGTTACTATTAGCAAAAATCATCGTTAATGTGTTATATAATCACGACGGACAACAGATAGTTGCTAATGTTATATGATTCTATCGTAAATAGATAATTTTCGTGTGATTTAATTTTAAATTTAATTAATGGTGACATAGTTTATAAGTTTGTAATGATGTTAGTCATTTATTTAAAAAATAAAATGTAAAATGAAAAAATCCAAGCTTTTGCCTTTTCCCGGTACTCAATTATTAGCGCTAATATGAAAATGAACCGCGAGCTGGATTCCTCAGCCCTAAAAATTTGGCAATTGTATCTCAAAGATGCTATCAATTTGGGGAAAAAACCCTCATTCTTGGAATTCTTTGGTCTCCTCCTTCTCTCGCCATCCTTACGCGGTTACCGCCTCCACTTCCTCTTTAGCAGTGGCCCGCTCCTTCATCCTCTCCCTCCCCCTCCCCCCTCTCTCCCCTCCTCCCCTTCCTTCACTCATTGCTGCTGCCCCTCCCTCGCCTCCTTTCTTGCCCAGTGATAGCAGCGGCCGCCACCCCTGGGGAAAAGCCGGCCTTGGTGGAGGTGGCGGCGGCATGATGGGCGGGCCGCCATGACCCGAAGCCACCGAGGTGGCGTTCGGAAGGCGTGACCTCCGGCTGGAAGAGGCTCCGGATCTGCGAAGGGGTCCCCATGGAGTGGGCGGAGGAGGGAGGAGAAGTTTGGCGTGGGAGGGTGGGAAAATAGGGTTTTGGAAGTTCCTAATGGGGAAGGGGTCATTGATCCGGTGTGCCATTGGAATAGGGTGATGAGAATGTGGAGGTTTCTGGTGGGTGAGGTTGAGGATGAGGTTATAGAGAGGGTTGAGGATGGTGAGGTTGTTGTTGTTGAAGAGGAGTTGAGTCCTTTCGTGGAGCGATGGCGGGGAAGGGTATTTCATTTATGAGGTCAGTGAGCATGGGAGTAGGGGGCGAGGGCGGTGGGCCACCGAGGGCCGCGACGTGGTGCCATTGAGGCTGGTTGAGGGGTGATCGCGAGGTGGTGGCGAAAGGTATGTTTGTTAACTGCGGTGGAATGTTTATGCTTTTAGATAACTTTGTAGCAATATTGAAATATTTCCATGTCACATGTTTAACAATCGATCTCCATATGGTGCTATTACGAGTTTGTTTCCAGTTCTAAATTTTGTACTTTTACTTTTCGGTGGTGATGCCTCAAAGCCCTTAGCAAGCAAAGGGATTATTGTTGTCTTCATGCGTGATCCTAATCCTTTTTTTTTGAACCAAAGGTATTAATTTTATAAGAGCAAAATAACTTCAGTATTTCCAAATGTTAGGAGTTCTTATTGGCAAGTATATATATCAAACCTTGCTTCAAGTCTCGCGTGTTAAAGGGAATATGATATCATTATTATATTTTCTTTTTAGTGTGTAGTTGTATGTTTGATTATGCTACATGTTATGATTTTTAGTGTGCAGATGAATCCATGCATTTCATGATTATGATATGATCCTTTAGAGCATATATTCTCCAATTGTATGGCTAACAAGCCGATTGGGTGAAATTTGGTCATGATCTCTTACCTTAATTGCGTTATTGAGTCGTATAAAGGAGGCATTTTGGAAATTAAAGCATAATATCTGACTAATATCATGTTGGAAACTTGGTTATATATAATAGTGGATATCGGACTAATATCCTATAATGTATTATGATATCATTAGTATGTTAAAATATCAATATAATTGAACATAATATCTGATGCATTCCTTAAAAAATAATTACTAGCATATGAAACTATTTTTATAATCTAGAAGATATTTTAAGATAAAATATCACGTGACAACCCCAAAATTGAGATGGGAAAAAATTTGCAGTAAAAAATATTACAAGGAGGTAGCAGCAGATGAATACTAGTAAGGAATCTATGCAAATTCAGATTCGACATTAATTTAATACTAATACTTAATTAACTATAACTACTAATCTAAAACAGGAGTATAGAAGCAGTCAAGGTATCTAATTTATTGATACAAGTTTTGGGAACACAAAATTTCAGGTGTAACTGAAAATGGTTCTGTAAAATAATGAGGTATGGTATGTTTATGTTAGCCGATTGTTTAAAAATAAGTGGATTATAATCTTTGATAATTATCATAAATCAAAACCGAGATGAGGTTGATGACTAACAAATGAGGTCTGAGATTTTGTGAAATGCGTGAGGAGTATAATTATTTTTACAGAGTCATATCTCATGAATTATAATCCACCAACTAAGTTATTTTTGGATGGATTATAAACCAAAATCATCTAACCATCAAAAATTAATCCACTTTTGTAGATTATAATCTAATTTGACCATTTGTAAAACATACTCACAGTAATGGACTCAATTTTGAATTATTGTACGCAATTATTAACCTATACTATCAAGAACTCTGTGAAATCCTATGATTGGGACAATATAACATGGGCAACTCTGAGCCGTTGGATGACCCTGGTCTACTCATGGAGGAACACGTGGAGACTACAGCAATGATGAAGATGGGAACACCGAGCACAACATTTATGGGTCGATTTTGGGCTTTTCTCATAATCGGGAGCATGGGCCTTAATATGACCCAACAAAATGTGGCCTCCATTTCGCCTCCACTGCACCCTGTCGGCAAAGCAATTTGTGGTCCTATGACTTAATATGGATAAATAAAAATCCCTCTATAGAGCTGAAGAAGTAAGCACTGCGGTAAAAATAAATTTTATATATTTGGTACATACATTGTAAATAAGTAGAATTGCATATATTCAAATAACAGATTTGAAATTGATGTTCTTTAACAAATAATATATCAATATTAGTTGCTAAAGCATCTATTACATTTTATTTTCTCGCAAACAGAACAACTCCTTACCTGATATTGTTATGATATTTACTGTTTACGCTAATATTTTAAAATGATTGACATTTTTCCCTTGTAGGGTATTTAGCCTGTTGTGGTCTCCACACGAAAATTTTGTCCGTGTGCGAGACTCACACCTAGAAAGGAACGAGCTGGTGAATCCTCGCTTTTATGTTTGCTGCGGTTGTCCCTTTCGTGGCGTTCAGATGTCATTAGGCTCAGATTCTATTGCGTATGGGAACCCTACAGGATGTAGATAATAATTTAGGAGTATAAAAATATATAGGTCAAATGCTTAATGAAAAATATAAAAAGAACATAAATATTTATAAAAGATGAAACAAAGATGAATATGTCGCATTGTGCCATTTCTAAGTTGTGAATGCAAATATTCCTTTTAATTTTGACACCGTTAGTAGTTACAATATGACAATCATCACAAATATCAGATAAAAGGTGGAAAATTGGTTCAATTCTCTCCATGTCACCCAACTTTTTCTTCAAAGAAAAGTATAAACATTTTCTCGTTAGATCATTTCTAATTTTTCGAATCAAGAGACACCTAGCATTGTAAAGTTAAAATGCCAAAATAAGCAATGGATATAATTATAGCCATCACAAGCATATCACTACAAAAAAGGTCTATTAACGACCACGATTAACGACGGACCAAAAAGTTCTCGTTATTAAAAGATAGTAACGACCAATTTTTTACTCCGTGGTTAGTGAGTATATCAATTACAAGAGAATTTTTTAAATTCGTTACTATTAGCAAAATCATGGTTAATGTGTTATATAATCACGACGGACAACAGATAGTTGCTAATGTTATATGATTCTATCGTAAATAGATAATTTTCGTGTGATTTAATTTTAAATTTAATTAATGGTGACATAGTTTATAAGTTTGTAATGATGTTAGTCATTTATTTAAAAAATAAAATGTAAAAATGAAAAATCCAAGCTTTTGCCTTTTCCCGGTACTCAATTATTAGCGCTAATATGAAAATGAACCGCGAGCTGGATTCCTCAGCCCTAAAAATTTGGCAATTGTATCTCAAAGATGCTATCAATTTGGGGAAAAAACCCTCATTCTTGGAATTCTTTGGTCTCCTCCTTCTCTCGCCATCCTTACGCGGTTACCGCCTCCACTTCCTCTTTAGCAGTGGCCCGCTCCTTCATCCTCTCCCTCCCCCTCCCCCCTCTCTCCCCTCCTCCCCTTCCTTCACTCATTGCTGCTGCCCCTCCCTCGCCTCCTTTCTTGCCCAGTGATAGCAGCGGCCGCCACCCCTGGGGAAAAGCCGGCCTTGGTGGAGGTGGCGGCGGCATGATGGGCGGGCCGCCATGACCCGAAGCCACCGAGGTGGCGTTCGGAAGGCGTGACCTCCGGCTGGAAGAGGCTCCGGATCTGCGAAGGGGTCCCCATGGAGTGGGCGGAGGAGGGAGGAGAAGTTTGGCGTGGGAGGGTGGGAAAATAGGGTTTGGAAGTTCCTAATGGGGAAGGGGTCATTGATGGTGTGCCATTGGAATAGGGTGATGAGAATGTGGAGGTTTCTGGTGGGTGAGGTTGAGGATGAGGTTATAGAGAGGTTGAGGATGGTGAGGTTGTTGTTGTTGAAGAGGAGTTGAGTCCTTCGTGGAGCGATGGCGGGGAAGGGTATTTCATTTGAGGTCAGTGAGCATGGGAGTAGGGGGCGAGGGCGGTGGGCCACCGAGGGCCGCGACGTGGTGCCATTGAGGCTGGTTGAGGGGTGATCGCGAGGTGGTGGCGAAAGGTATGTTTGTTAACTGCGGTGGAATGTTTATGCTTTTAGATAACTTTGTAGCAATATTGAAATATTTCCATGTCACATGTTTAACAATCGATCTCCATATGGTGCTATTACGGAGTTTGTTTCCAGTTCTAAATTTTGTACTTTTACTTTTCGGTGGTGATGCCTCAAAGCCCTTAGCAAGCAAAGGGATTATTGTTGTCTTGCGTACGTGATCCTAATCCTGTTTTATTTTTTGAACCAAAGGTATTAATTTTATAAGAGCAAAATAACTCAGTATTTCCAAATGTTAGGAGTTCTTATTGGCAAGTATATATATCAAACCTTGCTTCAAGTCTCGTGTTAAAGGGAATATGATGTGATTATTCTGATTTCTTTCTTAGGCTTATGTGAAATTACTTTCAAAGACTATGTGATGCCGCTTTTCATAACTAATTGCTTAAAAAGAAGGATTACGGAACACGTGATACTGGAATTAATATTTGAATGTCAAGTATATATGAGAAGGTGACAGGTTTTTTGCTGAAGATAATGCATCCAGAAAATGAACAATGATAAAGTGTAAGTTCCTAACTGATATCAGATATTTGTGGGTATGTAAAAGGCATTTGCATTCGGTAGAAATTAAATCATATAGTTACGTGTCTTGTGTGGATATGTTATCTGGCCAGTGAGCATAAGTTGTATAATCAGGCTAAAAGATGATCACTTCTACAACATTTGCATAATAACATCTTTTTATTTCCTAGTATTCTTTGGAATAGCCTTTGGTGTGAATGATGTTCCTTGTTATTTCTTATTACGGTGGTATATAATTACTTTTCGGTGATAACATTCAACTTTTAAGCGTAACTTGTTGCATCATGTTTATAAATTTTAATTATACTTTGTTCGATCATCATTGTCGTCATCTTAAAGCCCGATCCTGGAAACTCACAGGATCTCTTTCTTGGTAGCCTTTCAGCATTAGGTTAATATTCCTTTCCTTTTCTTGTTATGCACTTTAGTTTGACAGTGGGCCTTTTAATGATTTTGTAGAAGTGAATAAATATGCTCATTTTGAACATATATTTTTCCACATACCAGAAATTGATGTAAATGAACATGATATTCGCTTTGTGGAGGACAACTGGGAAAGTCCAGTAAAGCGTTCCGTTGCAGTTGGTTTATTTGACTCTTCATTAATCCTTCAAAGTGGAACAACAGGCTACTCTCTTTTCCCCTTTGGTCAAAACCATATCGTCGTAAGTAACTTTAGTTCACTAGTGCGATCCAAGTTACACATCCACGACACTTAAGCAATAAAGCTATGGCAATATCGAGAGTTGCTTTCAAGATAGGAGCTTTCTCAGAGTCAAGACATTAATACTTGATGTACTAAACAAATATTTAATGTTATTTTGTTTTGTTGACTTTGACATAATCTTTTAGTTAGTTTATATCGGACAAACAACAAAGGTTATTTGTTAAGTCGAGTTCGAGCCACTTTCTTAGGATGATACTTGTATACTTTGTTATGTTCATATTTGCATGCACATGCACGAGACCCCATATTTGATTTTAGGGTTTCTCTATTGGACACTTTAGGACAACTTGTCAATGAAACCAATGTCCCATGTCATGTAATACAAAGTAACTTGTGACATAAATATTTTTAGACCTTATTTACGTGTAGCAGTATTTTGTAAAATAGATACATAGGATGGTATCTCTCTCTACTCTCTTTTTTCTTGATTTGAATGTTTAATAGGTTCTTGGTGCTTGGGGATTGGGCGGGAGATACGGATGGATGGGATGGAGATTATACAATTCCGTGCTTTCAATAGGTACATCCAGTGGATGCAAGCAATGTGATCCATGGTGACAATTGGTTGTTGCATTTGTTTTACTTCTTTTTCCTTTAAAAAATCTTATCTAGGACTCATATTATACATATTTTCCTTACCATGTTCTTCCTTGGTTGTTTTCTCTTCCCTATACATCAGTTGTTAAAATATATTGAGGTTATTGTTTTGAGAATAG